>PVLA01011226.1:0-55242 GCA_004027455.1 Hydrochoerus hydrochaeris
GAAACACTAAATCTACTGGAAGACAAGGTAGGTAGAAGTCTTGGAGACATAGGGGTAGGCAGAGAATTCATGAACCAAATGCAAACTGCACGGGAAACACTTCAAAGAATCAACAAATGGGATCTCACATTATTGAAAAGTTTCTGCACTTCAAAGGAAATCACCAACAGAGTGAAAAGAAAACCAACAGAGTGGGAAAGAATTTTAACTAACAACCCTTCAGACAAAGGACTTGTGTCCAGAATATATAAAGAAATGAAAAACATCAAGCCCCCTAAATTCAAAGACCCTCTCCAAAAATGGGCATCTGAGATGAACATACAGTTCTCAGAGAAAGATATACAAATGGCAAATAAATACATGAAGAAATGTTCGCCATCACTGGTTGTTCGAGAAATGCAAATTAAAACAGCACTGAGATTCCACCTTACCCCAGAAAGAATAGCTGCCATCAAGAAATCAACTGATAACAAATGTTGGTGAGGCTGCGGGGAAAAAGGAACACTGCTCCATTGTTGGTGGGAATGTAGACTCGTGCAACCATTATGGAAATCCATATGGAGAATTCTCAGAAGACTAGGATTGGAATTTCCATTCAATCTAGCTATCCCCTTCCTGGGTATTTTCCCCAAAGAATTGAAAAGTTCATATCACAGTGATATATGTGCACCCATGTTCATAGCTGCATAATTTGTGATAGCTAAATCCTGGAAACAACCAAGATGCCCATCCACTGCAGAGTGGATGAAAAAGATGTGGCATTTTTATACAATGGAATATTACTCAGCTATAAAAAAGGATGATCTTGAGGCCTTTATAGGCAAATGGAGACAACTTGAGACTATCCTCATTGGTGAAATAAATAAGAACCATATTTATAAATATCATATTGTGTCTCTAGTGTAAAAAGTAAATAAGAAATACAAGTGTAATAAAACCAAAATGTGTAATTGCTATTTTAAAAAAGAGAGGAAAAGTAAGTGCTCTAAGGGATATAACTATGTAAATTTGATTGTGTAGAATAGATGACCATGTTGCTGAATCTTTGTTGGATCTTTGAGCAAAACCCTTTGTAGTCTGACTGTTTGAATATTTACTATGTACCCTTTAACTTTGTAACTTGAACAACTACATCCAAGATGACAATACATAATTTACAAATTACTGATTTCTTAGTGTGCCTTTTTCTCATTCTCCTTTTTCTTTTTTTCTTTTAGAATTCTGTATTATTGCTACCCTTTTTTGTTTTTTTTCTTCTCTTTAAATAAAATGTTTAAAATGTATAATTGCTATTGTAAAAAAAGAGGAAATAGGAAGCGCTATAAAAGATATAGCTGCATGTATGTTTAGATGTGCAGCATTGATAACCATATTTCTAAGTTCTTGTTGGATTGTTGAACAGATCTATTTGCACTCTCACTGCTTTAGTGTCCACTTTGTGTGTTTTAATTCTGTAACTTGAATAACTATTTCTAAAAGAACAATATGTAATGTATCAACTAGTGATTTCTTACTGTTTATCTTCTTTTCTTGAAATTCTGTATTATTTCTACCATTTTCCTGTTTTTTTCTCTCTTTAATTAAAAAATGTATAATTGCTATTGTAAAAAAGAGAAAATAGGAAGTGCCATAAAAGATATAACTGCATGTATATTTATGTGTACAGGATTGTTACCCATATTTCTTAGTTCTTCTTTGATTGTTGAACAGTTCTGTTTTCAGTCTCACTGCTTGAGTGTCCATTTTGTGTGTTTTAATTTTGTAACTTGAACAACTATTTCTAAAAGAGCAATATGTAATTTATCAGCTAGTGATTTCTTACTGTTTATGTTTTTTTTTAATTCTGTAATATTTCTTTCCTTTTTCTGTTTTATGCCTTTAAATAAAAAATTTAAAAATAAATAAATAATGAGGAAACATGCAGTAACAATACAAAGGCTAGATGATGACAAGAGAATCTACAATTTAAAAATAAGAAACATGAACGAAGAAGCAGGAATACATAGAGGAAATGACAAAGGCGATTCACGGAAATAATTAAGGAAAACTTCCCAAGCATGGGAAAAGAAAATGACATTCAGTTGTATGAGGCATACAGAACCCCAGCCACCTACAACCAAAGCAGATCTACACCCAGACATATAATAATCAAGATACCAGAAATTCAATATAAAAACAGAATATTAAAAGCCATCAGAGAAAAGAAACAGATTACCTATAAAGGTAAGCCCATCAGAATCATGGCTGACTTCTCAACACAGACCATCAGATCAAGAAGAGGTTGGAGCAAAGTGTTACAGGCCCTGAAAGGAAATAACCTCCAGCCCAGATTGATGTACCCTGCAAAACTGTCACTAGAAGTTGATGGAGAAACAAGATGCTTCCACTACAAAGAGGAACTGGGGAAGTTTGTGACCACAAATCCAACACTACAGAGAATACTGAAGGACATTCTAGAGAGAGAGAAAACAAATACCAGGATTTTAGGAACAGTGGCAGAAAGGCCTCTATGAGTGGCACAGGACGTAGAATGAAGGAGAAAACTAGACAAACAAAGGCAGAAAAATAGCATAGCAGAAATGAGCCAGAGAAGGATAACTAGAAACTATAATATAGATGGTCTTGATATGCTGTATTGTAAATAGTGCACCAGGATTTAAAACCCACATTACCCACACTACTCTGCTTAGATTATATTCTGTTCCAGTCATTTTTACCTGTACTAGATTTGAGGGCACAGATAGTAATCCCGAAAATAACAGGATATAGTACAGTAATCATCTTTAATTTCCTATTAACTTAATCTAAAGCTCTGTAAAACCTACAGCGTTTTACCATGACTGATCGTAATTGAATCTGGTTTGTTGAATAGCTGTTTTGTATTGATAGATTTTACTCAAAGCTGTTATGATTGATAATATCAAGTCTGAGAGTATAGGCAACTGCACTTAAGATGACAAGATCCACTAGAATATCCACTATGTTTTGATTATTACCTGCCTTTGAAGTTTTATACTGTCTACAATATTTTTTTACTAATATTGTTATGTACTGCTATACTCAATCATACTGCTATATTCAATTATGCCTGTTGATATAAACATTCCATTGAAGATAATAACAAACAACACAGTAATCATTGTAGATCACTTGTACTGTGTTTTTACACTTTTTGGTTTCATGTTTTTATAGGAATTTGTTTTATTTTGTCTTGCTAAGTTTTGTTTTTCCCTCTAATACAGAAAGTATAGAAATACATGCAGATATTCATGCATGTGTAGCTGTCTACACTCTCACTGTTTGACTATCTACTTTGTATGCTTTAATTTTGTAACTTGAGCAACTATTTCTAAGAGGACAATATGTAATTTTAACTAGTGATTTCTTATTGTTTATCTTTTTTTTGAATTCTGTATTACGTCTACCCTTTACATGCTTTTGTTTCCTTTAAATAAAAATAAATAAATTAAAAAAACAGAAACACTAAATCTACTGGAAGAGAAAGTAGATATAAATCTTGAAGACATAGGTGTAGGTAGAGAGTTCATGAACAAGATCCAGCATACATAGGAAATACTTCAAAGAATCTACAACTGAGATCTCATTAAAAAGGTTTTGTACATCAAAATAAATCACCAATAGAGTGAAAAGACAACACATAGACTTGGAAAATATTTTAGCCAATTATCTCTCAGACTTTTATCTAGATTTTTATCTAGAACATATGAAGAACTGAAAAAATCAGACCCCAAAATTCAAAGACCCAATCCAAAAATGGGCATCTGAGATGCATACACACTTCTTAGATGAAGAAATACAAACAGCAAATAAGTATATAAAAAAATTTTCAACATCACTTGTCATTCAAAAATGCCAATTAAAACAACACTGAGATTCTGTATCACCACAGAAAAAATGCCTACCTTTGGCATTCTGAAGTCCCCTTGAGTACCAATAACCTGAATATTTCTCTTTTTATACTATCCTAAAATTCCTAATATGGATAGGATTAGGAGTAATCTGAATAATTTTGTGCCTGTCCTTCTCATAACTCTAAACTACCTGTTTATTTCCTCTGAGCCTATGATAGGTCAATGCTGCTATCTCAATGTTGCATGACCCCTTCAGTCTGTGTTTCCTGTACTTTTGGAAGTGGTATGTTGATATGGTTTCAGTAATAGATGGTACCCCAGGCCCATATTTTTCTAAATCTGTTTTGTTCAACATGAACTGGAGTACCTATAAAATGTAGCCTAGACTATAATCCTCTGAGTGTAGCTGGGTCAGTCCTAAGTGTTTCATTTACTGTCAATAGTCTGTTGTCAGGCACATGCTAGATGCTGCCTGCATCTGACTTTACTGTGCAAGTACTTGCCCTAGGTCTCTTGCAAGAAAATTGTGTCTACCTTCTTATTCTCAGTGAACAATGACACTACCTATGTTATGAAAATGAAGAAGTGGGGTGGGCATTCATGTAGATGCTAACACTATAATGTTGGCTACATCTAGAGTATATTAGCCTGCCAAAACCAGCACCTCACAGAGACATGACCAAGGCACATGATGATTTGGCCTTTTGCTGTGGTGAATTCATGTCTTGGGGACTGCTGCAGCAAACTGCAGGTGATGCTGGCAGGCATGCAGGGGTCTCTTCAGGTTGGGCCACAGGTTTCCCTCTGGTACATGGTGGGTCCAGAGATTCCATCCAGGACTACTGGCATGAAGGCAGGGTTTGTCAAGTAATGAATGTAAGCAACCTACCAATGAGTTCCCAACAAAGTCCTAAAATTACTCACAAAGAGTCTCCATCGGTAGTGCCTTGGTCACCAAAACTACTGTGGATTCAGAGACTCTGTTCCCAAGCACTCCTCCTTCCAATTATGGGTTTCACTCAGATAGGCTTAGTCTTGGTTTTCAAATCTAAGGTCTGGACTTACTTAGTTCCCTCTACGTCTACTAAGCAGGCAGCATTTCTCTCCATGTTTTGTGCTTGGAGTTGGGGGATGGGTAAAGTAGGCTCCTTTCTCCTTCTTACTTTCTTCAATGCCTCTTTTCTTACCATTACATGTATTAAGAGTAGGCAGAGTGATCACTTGCTTATTTCTGTGACTCTCAGGAAAGTAGTTTTGTATGTGAATAGCCATTCAAATTGATATGTCTGTGAAGAAATAATCACAGAGGGGTCTTACTTCTTGCTGTCTTACTCTGCTTTTTCTGACTCAGAGTTTAACATTTTGAACTCCATAATAATAGACTCAGGAACACAGCATTAAACTAAATCGTGCTAAAAGTAATAGAATATAGATTTATGTCATTCACCAATTTCATGGATTTTTGAGATATTTATTCAAGTAAATATAATTATGCTTGAAATGTATTTGCTGTTTCTGAACATATTGTTTGTTAAGGAGAATACATAAGAAAAAATACACTCAAAGTTAAAATACCAGTAGAATAAGCATACACATTGTACTTCTCTGTTTACAAAAATGTAAGAATTCACAAGCACACACACACTTCAGAGTCATTATATTGATATTTCATGATTAAATGGACATTTATTTCCAAAACTGAGAAAAATGTGTAACACATTTTTAACACTTCCCTAGGCATACAAATAGTTTATATCTTCAATAAATCTCCTCACAATTCCACAATGACCCAAATGGAAATTCAGTACAGGCACAAAAATAAAAGAGAAAAATGCATAAAATCCTAGTAACTCATGAGACCTGAGGTAAAAGAAATCTGTATATGGGCTGGGGATTTAGCTCAGTGGCATAAGCCCCTGCCCTGCAAGCACATGATTGTGAGTTCAATCCCTGATACCAAGAAAGGAAAAGAAAGAAGGAAGAAAGAAAGAAAGAAAGAAAGAAAGAAAGAAAGAAAGAAAGAAAGAAAGAAAAAGAAAGAAAGAAATTTGCATATGTTGGTAAGAGAACTGCATGTTCTTACATGAATAAAGCCTTTGTAAGTAGGCCAGTTTGTGCTACTGTACCCTGAATAACTAATTCCATCTTTATATTAAATTCATATCATTCATTCAGTATTTATTCAATGAATTCATATTGAAAGATAGATGAATGATAAAAGATAAAATAAAAAAAAGAAATAGCTTACAATTTCAAACTAACTTGTGATTATATATTTGCCACTAGCTGCATAATCTTGTTACTTGTATTTCCTCAGTCCCAAAGTTTTAGGGTTTTGATTTTTTTTATTTTTAATATGACTGGAGTTGTACCATCTATTTTGTAGGCTATCAGTGGAGACTGAAAGAACAAATACTGTATGTGTAAAATAAGACACTAACTACTATTCCTTACAAGTAATAAATATTTCTAGTCTCCTTGTTTCTTCTGAGATGTGTGATACATCTATTTCTCCACACCTTTGCATTTCCATTTATATTTGTCAAGAACCTAGAAGATTTTTTTCTATTAGGTCTACAAACAGAAATGTCTAAATTTCTTGTTTCTATAGAAATATGTTTGTATAGAGATGAAGTAAGTAATTGCACCCATATACAGGAATCTTCTAAGTATAAACACAACTTAGAAAAATATTAAAGAATATACAAATTGCCAATATTCAGTTTTTATTTGGGGAAAGTCTGTGCTCAAAAACTTGCTACTTGTGTACAAGACACATTTATTAAATACCCTCATCAAAATTATTTTCCAGATTATGTCTGCTGTACTTTGCATTCATTTTTCAAGTTCTTATAATAAAATAGTATTTGGTATCTTAACAATAGATTAGAAAGTTCTCTTAAGAAATATTGCAATGGAAGTAAAGTCAAAACTCAAGATATATGAATAAAAAGGCCTGAATATTGATAGGAGGGAAGGTACTTGCATTATACAACTCAAAAGGGATGACTCAAACAATCAATTATCACTTCCCCAAAATATGTTTTCCTACCATGTGTCAGTGTGTTTTGGGGAATGGCTGGGCTTCAGCTGCACTGAAGGTAGGTGAGCTCTTTGGAACTAGAGTAAGGCCAGTCCAGGAGGTATCTAGCCTTGGTGTTCCTCCCTGTTAACTACAGCACGGATACCTCTGAGAGTGTTTTTACTTTCAGTGTTCTCAGCAAAACACTGAAACCTTGTACTTCTGACTCTGTCACATACTTTCCCCCTTTTACTGTGTGTAAATAAAGATTCAGGCCATGCGGGGTTGTTGCTGCCTTTCTATCAAAGAGGTCAAATCCCACCCAGTCCCAGCTTTTCATTTAGTATGGGTCTACATTTTTCTTAATCTCCCATTTCCCACTCTCAGGACCCCACTGGCTGCATGAGTCAAGGAAGGTGGCATGCAACATGGGGTTTGAGCATGGGGGAACTCAGTGAGCCAACATGAGGAGATTCTCTTGAGATGCATGCAACAAAACTAAGGTATGGAGTGCATTGAATAATCACTGGATATAAAAAAATGGGGAATTTATTATCTAAAGATCATTCTTTGTATATTGAACTGCTTAAAGCTTTGCTTAAGGTTAGACAGATGCCTACCAAGACTATAAAGCTTGCTAAATTTCCTGAGTTTGTTCAAGAAATCTCTCCTTGATTCCCAGAAGAAGGAACTGTAGATTTAAATACTTGGGAGAAGGTGGCAAAGCAGCTTAGAGCAAGGCTAGGTAAAAAGAAAACCAGCACAAACCTATCTAGACCCCCTACAGACTTTTAAAGGGTGTGTTAACAGGGAGAAATCAATGCCTTCCACTCCTCTCACCACTTCTCACAGACACCTGGTTGTGGGAGGGAACAGGGCCATTAGGTGCAAGCCTGAAGCACAAAGTAAGAAACAGAGAGCTCTGTCAAACCTGGAGCCTGGCTGAGTCAAGGGAGATAAGAGGTATCCAGATGCCTGCTTTGTGTTGTGTCTGCTGAAATGGAAAAAATAGGCTGTGTGGCCTGTCAGTGGCACCCAATAGCAACTGCAACCTTGTTCCAGAGCCAATGGACAGCCACAGTTTGCCTTTTTTAACCTCAATCAGTGTGGAGCACACAGAGCCCTCCTTTTCTCTGAGCACACAGGGTCACTGCTCTTACACCACAAATGGTTGAAACATATGCAGCTGGAAGGGAACTATTTGGGTGTAGTCATAGCAACCCAGAACCAAGGGGTGGAGTGCAGCTCATGCAAAAGACAAATCAAAGGCACAAACAAAGGAAGTCTAAATAAGTGATACTATTAACCCAAATTATAATAAGTCATACAGAGAGAATGCTTTTAGGGAAAAAGTTCTAAGTATGTGACAGAGTGTGTGGAGATAACTGAGTTGAAATCTACATTAAATAAAGGGACACAAAGTTGATAGTATTCTTAACACAAAATAAGATACAAAAATGCATAATAATTATAGGTAAAAGAGTTTTATTCCTTCCAAATTCTTCTTATAAAGGATCTCTGCTAATTGATCTACAAAAAATTTTTGACTGGTCATTTTATAATTACAAACTTCTAAAATTATAAAAGAATTATTATAATTCAATTTGGCCAAATATATATTTGAGTGCATTCTGGTTTTATAAGCAAATTTTCTGGTACATATTTGTTTGTTGTCTGCCAGTTCAATCTGTAAACAGGTATTTTATTTGAGCTCAACAAATTTTTCTTATATTTGCATTTTGGGATTTTTGAAGCATATGTCTGTAATTTAATTGTTTATAGATAAATGTCATCAAAATTAAAGATATTCTTTCATACAAGTTGCCATCTGGTCAAAGTAATATTAAAATTGGTTTTATAAATGTAATGCATAATATTGTTTATGTATTATGACTTGAGAGTTTCTCATTGTTCAAAAATAACATGTTAAGTGTTAGAATCTCATTCTCACAGGTCATCAAAATTTGTTAAGCTAGTTAAACAAAAATCCCTTAGTGTGTGGAGAAACTGTTAGACAGGACTCCAATTGATGAATAAGGAAGGGGCTGCCTGGAAATAATTATGCAGTCCACATTTATTAATAGGAAGTTCCAATGATCTCCATAGCTTTATGGGAGACACCACAATAAATGTTGTTCAAAATATATCAATATGATATGTTTACATGGATCATCATCAAAATGCTAAGTTTTCTAGAAATAAATCGATAAGTTTTCATTAAAGATGCTTTTGGTACAAAACTGAATTAAGAAGCAAAGGTTTTCATAAGGTTATGACAATTCATTATTGCTAATTTCATGGCATGTTAAATGTATTCATGCTTTCCATATATACAGGTCTTCTGAACTGTAAAACTGGGAATGTTTATGATGATAAACATTTCTTACAGAGTCAGACATCTGCCTTTCTCTTGTGCTCCAGATATTTATGATAGGAGGTTCATGTCAAGCCAACATGAGGTCACCAGTCAAATAATACTATTTTTAACAAAAACTTATGTGATGTATATGCTATGTATGTGCTGCTTCACTTAAGACATGTGTAGCCATTAAGCAGTCCACACAATGTCACACACTTCAATGACATCCCATTAAAAGACAAGTTAGGTGTGAGCTTCTTATGTACTACACAGAGATGACTGACTAAAAAGGATATTCTATACCAAGATGGACATTTAAGTGTGTTACAAAAATGTTATCATGACTGGTATACTACAATATTATATATGAATATTGCTCTAAATGCTTCTCTGCAAAACTATATAACTGCTTTCTGTTAACATTCTACAGGAATTCAACTACTAGAATACCCCCGTTGGTAAGAAATAATAGCTTGCTGACCATCCTTTATATTTCAAGGTGCTTTATACTCATATGAAAGTCTTAAAATTAAGCTCACTGTTCCCATTACAATGTAATGTCTTTAACCTCATTTGGATGTTCAGATATCAAAAAGCAGAAAGGTAGCTGGGCTAAGAGGACAGACAATATTTTGGTTCCATTCTCCAAGGTCAATGAGGACCTAGGACATGGGAAAACCTCTGCTGTGACATCCTATAACTTGGGGAGTCCCTGAGCTCCTGACCAAGGAAATTGTTAGATCACAAAGGAAGGAGATCTATGCTGTATAGTATGCCTCAGGAGAGTCATCAGGAAAGAAAAGTCTCCCAAGCTTTCACAGAAAGAAACTTGGTCAAGCTATGATCATGACTAATCCAGACAGCTGACACAGACAGAACTGAGAGATGCTGTATATGGTTCTAAGGTAAATCCTCAGGAGGCTTGGCTGAACTTGTTAGATGACCGGAGATTGATTTTAATTAATACAGGTCTCACTTTAACTTGGTCTTAAACCTCCAGCAGAAAAGTATAAATACAAGATGTATAAAACAATGCCATAGTAATAAGCTAGCTATAAAAAGAAATTCAAATCACTGACACCTTCTGATAATTTTCAGCTATACTGGTAACTGATAACAGTAGTTTTGGGTTAATGGCCTGTATTAAGGTTAAATTGCTAAACACAGGAACCTGAAATCCTTGGACTGGAAATATTTAGCCTAAACAAGTAAGTTCACTCAGAGTGGAAAGTGTTAAAGATGCAGAAGCAAACTTCACTAGGAACACCTAGAAAGGGGGAAAAGAAAAGCCTCCCACAAGAAAAGGTCTTCTATAGAGTCCTCTAAACACAGCTCTTCCAACTCCTATTGACTAAGAAACAAAAGAGATGTGGGGAGCAGCTGAGCCACTACTGAACTGGAAGTCAGCAAACTCCTTGGGACTAGAGCAAGGTCAGTCCTTCACATATCTGGCCTTGGTGCTTCTCCCTGTGAACTACAGCACAGATACCTCAGAATATTTTGCTTTCAATGTTCTCAGCAAAACACTGAGACTTTGTTGCTATGAACATGGATGCACATATATCACTGTGGTATGATGTTTTCAGTTCTTCTGGGAATATGCCTAGGAGTGGAATAGATGGATGAAATGAGACTTCCAATCCCAGTTTTTTGAGGAATCTCCAGACTGACCTCCACAGTGGTTGCCAGTCAACACTCCCACCAACAGTGCAGAAGAGTTCCTTACTGTACCTTTAAAATAATTCATTCTTTTAGGTAAATCCAATGAATGTGTTCTTTAAAAAAAGATTTTTTGTTTATACTTCAATGTTGGATTTCCATATAAATTTTAGGAAAATCTTCCAATTTTTCATTAGCAGTTGTGACATTTGCTTATATGCTTTTGATTTAAAGTTGTTTCTATTTCTAGTTTGCATACATATTTAATCCTGAAGTGTATCAAATGCTTTCCATTCCTCTATTAAAATGATAATATATGACTCTAAACAACCTGAAGTTATAATAACAGCAGGAAATAGGTGGTTGATTTCCATCAGTACTCCTAGGCTTGTCAGCCTAAGAAAAATATAGGATTCAACCAACAAGCCCTGCAGGGGAAATCCAGATGACTGGACCACCTCTCCATTGTGGAATCTAGCAGTTGGACAAACATAAATCTTACAGTAGGACCCCAAGATACACACTACCAAGAGTTAACACTAGTGAGATTGAAGGACCAAATAGTAACCCAAAAGGGGAAAACGGCAAAACGAAAAATCAAAATGCAATCTCAAACATCTAGTAAATCAGGAGCAAGTACAGCAGACATTGATATAGAGGACTTCAAAAGTAACACACCAGAAATCTCTGAAAAGATAGCAAGGAAAATTTTTTTTAAAACTCCATGAGGTTATAGAGGAAATCAAATTAGAAGTAATCTCTCATGTAAAAACAGAAATAAAACCTTAGTGAGGGAGTTGCTCAATTTAGATGGAGAATAAATAGATTTTTAAAAAGTACAGGAGCATGGGAAACTGATTGAAACCTTAAATGAACAATATAGAAAACAAGCAAAATTCATGAAACAAACTTAAGAGACATCCAAGGAACAAAAAATCCTATTGAAAGCTGGCAAAACCATTTAAATGAAGCTGAGGATAGAATTTTGGACCTTGAGAACAGGATCGCAATTAGTGATCTTGAAAGGATAGAACTTTTAAAAATAGCAAAGCAACATAAAATGACAATCCAGCATCTTCAAGATGATAGCAAGAGAAACAATATAAGACAAATAGCAATCAGTGAAGATGCAAGAGTCAATGCAAATAACCTAACTAAACTATTCACAGAAGTAATAGCAGAAAATTTCTCAATCATGGGGAAAATACCTGATATGCAGATAAGAGAGGCATATAGAATGCTGAACAATCACAACCAACATAAATCTACACTCAGACATATAATAATTAAGATCCCAGACATGCAGCATAAAAACAGAATATTAAAGCTGTTAGAGAAAAGACACAACTCACCTATCAAGGAAAGTCCATTAGAATCATGGCAGACTTTTCAGTACAAACACTCAAGCCAAGACAACTTGGAGTGAGGTGTTTCAAGCCCTGAAAGAAAAAAGCTTTCAACCCAGACTGATGTAGACAACAAAACTTTCATTCAAATTTGATGGAGATACAAGATTCTTCCATGACAAAGAACAACTGAAGAAATTCACATCCACCAAACCAACACTAGAAAGAGTATTGAAAGACATACTGGATGGAGATAAAAATGACCACAATCCCCAAAACAACAACATAAAGAAACCACCAGGTAGGACAAGCAATTAAACAAGGGGAAAAAGCAGAAAGGAAACAACTGGAAAATAACATGGCAAAGTTGAGCCAATACATATCAGTTATATCCATAAATATAAATGGCCTCAATTCACCTATTAAAAGAAATGGGCTGACAGAATGGATCAAGAAACATGATCCCACAACATGCTGTATACAAGAAACACATCTGACCTACAAGGAAACTCATAGATTAAAAGTCAAAGGAAGGAAAACAGTATTCCATGCAACAGGAACCCAGAAAAAAGCAAGAGTAACTATTCTATTTGCAGACAACATGACCTTCAAACCTAAAATGATTCAAAGAGATAAAGAAGGTCACTGTGTACTCATTACTGGAAAAATTCAAGAGGAAGAACTAACAATTATAAATATATATGCACCAAATACAGGAGCACCCAACTATATAAGACAAATACTAATGGACATGAAAAACCAAATACACAAGAACATAATGATGATAGGGGACTTTAATACCCCATTATCACAAAGAGATAGATCAACTATACAAAAAGTCAGCAAAGAAATAATAGAACTTAATCATACCTGTAAGCAACCAGACTTAGTAGATGTTTACAGACTGTTCCACCCAACCACATCAGGATACACATTCTTCTCAACTGTGTGTGGGACAGTCTCCAAAAGACCATATATTAACCCATAAAACATTCTTAAGTAAATGCAAAGGTATTGAAATTTTCCCATGCATAATATCTGACCATAGTGCACTGAAATTGGAAATTAATGGCAAAAGAAATTGCAAAACCTGCATAAATACATGGAAATTAAATAACAACTTTCTGAATACCCTATGGGCTACAGATGAAATTAAAGAAGAAATAAAATAATACCTACAATTCAATGAAAATGTGGAAAAAACATACTGTAATCTGTGGGATGCAATGAAAGCAGTCTTAAGAGGTAAATATATAGCAATAAATTGTCATATCAGGAATACAGAAAGGACACAAATAAACAACCTAATGCTTCATCTCAAACTTCTAGAAAAAGAAGAACAAGTTAAACCCAAAGCTCATAGAAGAGAGGACATTGTAAAGATTAGAGCAAAAATCAATGCAATTGAAACTAAAAAAAACCATACAAAGAATTAATGAATCAAAAAGCTGCTTTTTGAGAGAATAAAAAAATGACAAACTCCTACCTAACCTTATCAAGGAAAAGGAGGAAAAAAATCCAAATTCATGCAATAAGAACTGAAAAGGGGGAAATTGCTACAGATCCCATGGAAATTCAAAAGATCATCAATACCTACATTGAAAATCTCTACGCACATACAGTAGAGATTTGCAGACAGATAGAGTGGAAAACACAGAGGAAATGGACAGATTTCTAGAAACATATGAACTACCAAAGCTCAACCAAAAAGATACAGTAATTTTGAACAACCCAATATCACCTATTGAAAACAAAATTAAAAACTTACCAACAAAGAAAAGTGCAGGTCCTGAAGGATTCATGGCTGAATTCTACAAGAAATTTAGAGAAGACTTGATGCCAATACTCCTTAAACGCTTCAATGAAATTGAAAAGGAAGCAATCCTCCCTAAATCATTCCTGGAGGCAAATATTACTTTCATACGAAAACCAGAGAAAGATCCAACCAAAAAGGAGAACTATAGGCCAATCTCACTAGTGAACATTTATGCAGAAATTCTCACTAAAATAATGGCAAATAAAATGCAGCAAATCATCAAGAAGATTATACATCACCACCAAGTAGAGTTCATTCCAGGAATGCAGGGATGGTTTAACATATGCAAATCAGTAAATGTAATACACCACATCAACAGAGCCAAAAACAAAAACTACATAGTCATCTCAATAGATGCAGAAAAAGGTTTTGATAAAGTCCAATATATGTTTATGATAAAAGCCCTTCAGGGACTCAGAATACCTGGTGTCAACCTCAATCTCATAGGCCATCTATGACAAACCAACAGCCAATATTATACTAAATGGACAAAAACTGAAAGCTTTCACTTTAAAATCAGGAACAAGACAAGGATGTCCACTATCACCACTCCTTTTCAACATAGTTCTGGAAACACTAACCAGGGCAATCAGACAAGAGAGAAATAAAAGGAGTAAAGATAGGAAAGGAAGAAGTTAAATTATCACTATTTGCAGATGACATGATACTCTATATAGAAGACCCAAAAAACTCCATTAAAACATTGCTAGAGGTAATAAATTCAGCAGTGTAGTTGGATACAAAGTCAACACTCAAAAATCAATAGCATTTCTGTACCCAAACAAAAATCTCACTGAGATAGAAATTATCAAAATATTGCCTTTCACAATAGCATCTAAAAAATTGAAATACTTAGGAATCAACCTAACTAAGAATGTAAAAGACCTATATGCTGAAAATTATACTACACTGAAAAAGGAGATTGAAGAGGATAGTAGAAAATGGAAGGATATTCCTTGCTCTTGGCTAGGAAGAACCAACATTGTGAAAATGGCCATACTCCCAAAACTGTTATACAGATTTAAAGCAATCCAAATCAAAATACCATTAACATACCTCACAAATCTAGAGAAAACAATCCTAAAATTAATTTGAAAACAGAAGAAACCTAGAATAGCAAAGGCAATTCTGGGCAACAAATACAAGGCAGGACACATCTCAATTCCTGACTTGAAACTATACTACAAAGCCACAGTGATAAAATCAGCATTGTACTGGCAAAGAAATAGACCTGAGGATCAATGGAACAGACTAGAAGATGCAAAAACCACTACAAAGACACTGAACCACCTGATATTTGACCAAGGGGCTAAACATGTTCACTCGAAGAAGGATAGGCTCTTTAATAACTGGTGTTCAAAAAACTGGTTCTCCACATGCTGAAGACTGAAACTAGACCCCATGCCTATCACCATGCACAAAACTAAAGTCAAATGGATCAAAGATCTAAGTATTAAAACAGAAACACTAAATCTACCGGGAGACAAGTTAGGTAGAAGGCTTGGAGACATAGGGTTAGGTAGAGAATTCATGAACAAAATGCAAACTGCACAGGAAACACTTCAAAGAACCAACTGGAATCTTATATTATTGAAAAGTTTTTGCACTTCAAAAGAAATCACCAAAAGAATGAAAATAAAACTCACAGAGTAGCAAAGAATTTTAGCCAGCAGTCTCTCTGACAAAGGACTTATATCAGAACATACAAAAAAATTGAAAAACACCAAGCCCCCAAATTCAAAGATCCTCTCCAAAAATGGGCATCTAAGATGAACACACAGTTCTCAGAGGAAGATATACAAGTGGCAAATAAATATATGAAGAAATGTTCAACATCACTGGTCATTCAAGAAATGCAAATTAAAACAGCATTGAGATTTCATCTCACTCCAGAAAGAATAGCTGCCATCAAGAAATCAACTGACAACAAATGTTGGTGAGGCTGTGGGGGGAAAGGAACACTGCTCCATTTTTGGTGGGAGTGTAGACTATGGAAATCAGTATGGAGATTTCTCAGAAGACTAGAATTGGAAGCCCCATTCACTCCAGCTATTCTTCTCCTGGATATTTTCCTAGAAAAACTGAAAACATCATATCACAGTGATATATGTGCACCCATATTCATAGCAGCACAATTTGCAATAGCTAAATCTTGAAACAACCAAAATGCCCATAAAATGCAGTGGATTAAAAAGATGTGGTACTTTTATACAATAGAATACTACTCAGCTATAAAAAAGGATGATCTTGAGGCCTTTATAGGCAACTTGAGACTATCCTCATCAGTGAAATAAATAAGAATCACATTTATAAACATCATATTGTGTCTCTAATGTAAAAAGTAATAAGAACTGTAGGAGTAATAAAACCCAAAATGTATTTGCTATTGTAAAAAAGAGAGGAAAAAAAAGTGCTCTAAAGGATATAACTGCATGCATGTTTAAGTGTGTAGAATTGATAGTCATATTACTAAGTTTTTGTTGGATCACTGAACAGAACTCTTTGCAGTCTCACTGTTTGAATGTCTACTTTGTATGCTTTAATTTTGTAATTTGAACTACTATTTCTAAGATGACAATATGTAATTTATCAACTAGTGATTTCTAACTGTTCTTTTTAATTCTGTATTATTTCTACTCTTTTTTCTGTTTCACTTTTTTTCCTCTTTAAATAATTTTTTTTAATTTTTAATGATCATATAGTTGCTCTTGTCTATTAAGGGGATTAATTCTATTGATTTAGTTTAAACCTATCTTTCTATAGTAATTTTCTCTTGCTTCTAATGTATTATTCTTTTTATAGATTGTTAAATTCAAATTGGCAAAATTTTGTTCTTCTTCAACAGACTATAATTAGATCATGAGTCAGTCTGGTACAGACCCTTCATCCTGCTAATACAGACTTTCTAGATTTCACCACTGATCTTCAGTCCTTCCCAGTGCAGATCCTTGATACAGACTTGCATGAGACATTGTTGTGGGCTCTAGGCCTCCACCTGGACCTGCAGAGAACAATGCATGGGCTCTAGGTCTTCAGCTGGACTTGTGCAAGACATTAGCTGGATCCAGGCCCTTAGCTGGATTCTTTAGTTTTCCAGTGTGTGGACAAATCTCCCACATTGTTTTGTATTTGATTCTTTGGATGAATATTATAAAATAATCCTATAAATTATGTGTCCTGTACTAAATCCTTTCCCTTGAAAACCCTCACAGAGTCCCCTCACAGAGAACTCAAAGAATGAAAACAAAATTCTGGAAGGTTTTAGAGGTTTCATCCTATTATAATTTAGATCAAAAGTATTTCCCAAAGCTTTGTGCACTGAAGGAAGAGTTTAAGAGTAAGTCAGTTGTTTAGCTAACTTGCTGTTAAGAGGTGGGGCTAGGTTAGAAGCCATTGCTAGGTCTGTGACCCTCTAGGGTGTGTCATTTCCCTTCCCCTCCATTCTCTCCCTACTTCCTGGTTGCCATGAAGTGAGCAGTGTTTCTCTGCTGGGCCCTTCCACCATGTCATCCTGTCTTGGAGTCAGCTGACCACCGACTAAATATGTGAGACAAAGTAAACCTCTCTTTTAAATTACAGGAGTTGCATATTTTGCCCCAGAGACAAAGAAAGTGACTACAACACCTCCTATGAAGGAAGAGTGATCAGAATGCCATTGAACATCAAAAATCTCCAGCCAAGCCGCCAATCAAATGTGAGGGTGGAAGGAGTAACTTCTGGAGATGCATACTCTCAAAATATTTTCCTAGCACAAAATGTTACTCAGGAAGCTGTGGGAGGAAATGTTTCACCAAAGCTAGGAGAAGACAAGTGACTCTGCAACTGAGATCCAATGGAAGAGAATGGGGACCTCCTAGGACCCAAAAATAACAGGGCAACTGAACAGAGAAGAGCAAGTAGGCCCTTGGAGATGTCCCAGGAGGAACAGGTGAGGCTATCCAGCAGATAAACACAGAATGCAGGGAGAGCCCCATTAGCCTAAAGGAATGAATAGTAATGGGCGCTAAACAAATGGGAAACTCAGCAACTACTTATTCAACAAGAGTTGTACAAAATAGGAAATGTACAAAATAGGAATAGTACATGGTCTAGCTGTGAATAATGTAAACATAGCCATAACTACACACATACTGAATATTGTGTTGGCCAGAACTTACACTCTAACAACCCTGAGTGGGCTGAGTTGAAGAAATAAATATGCACATGTGTGTGGAGGAAGGGAGAAGATTAAAGAATAATGTCCTCTTCTTCCATTGTAGGAATTCATTAAGTAACATTTGAACTGGAAAACCAAGAAAGAGCAACATAAGCATGTTATTTTACAGCAAATAGGAAAGAACAAAAAAAACAGCAAAAATTCCTAGTGCTGGCCTCTGGGCAGTGAGCCCAAGAATGGGAAGCAAATGGCTGGTTTTCATTAGAAGCCTCAAAGAACCATTCACATTTCTAAACTATGCACATATATCATTTTGATATGCAAAAAAAATTTAGAAGAAACAACAAGGAAAAGACTAACTGGATAAAGAACTTAGAGGTTTGAACCATAGACCAAAAGCATTGCCATCTGGAAATTTTTCTGAAGTCTTGCCTGTAAAATTCCTATAGAGGTCTTCACTCTCCTTCATCTACATCTCTGTTTATTTTATAATTTGAGCAGAAGGCAGTTTCTTTCTTTCTTTCTTTCTTCATTCTTTTTTCTTTCTTCAGACACATTCCAGGCTAGGATGACTTGGAGAAATAGTCTTTTTTTTTTTAAGAGGCACAAAAGAGCTTATTATGCAGAAATTTCAGATGCACACAAGTGAGGGGTGCAAGCACTCAAAGAAATGGGAGAGGTAGTCTTTCAACATAATAAGACCTACACATGTCCATAGGACCTTGATAGGGTGTGAGTGAAACATCTGACCACCTTTCAGTTGCTCAGAATGAGCACTACCGAGGCCTCTCATGCTATCTTCTCACCCCTTAACTCAGGCCTGCTCCATCTCTGCAGGAGCCAGGCATCCAAAATACTGCACTTATCACCAGGCCATGGTGGGACCTCCCCATGGGAAATGAAGGCAGAATGGAACAGAATAGGTCAGGTTCCTGGGAGAAAGAAACATTCCAATCTCAGCATCAGAAAGCTTGGTAGCCACCAAGGGGTAAAACTAATGCCCTGCAGTAATGAAAGAGACTGAGGCAGAGGGCTTGGAGGAACCCAGCAGAGAATCCCACCCCCTGGCTCCAGTACACTGTCAGTCCTGGAATCAGTGTAACTGCAGTACAGAGCAAACAGGCCTTTCAGGGAGTTTCTCTACACAAGAACTTTAGGTTACAGCAGGTAGTTCTGTGGGTTGTGGATCCTTGATGTACAAAGTTGATCTTGAGCCTCAGGAAACCCAAGTTCTCCTGAAGATCCCAGGATCCAGTTTAACAAGCAGGGATGTTGCAAAGAGAAAACAATAGAGTTAGATATGGGTCCCACAGAAGGTTTTGGGCCAATGAAAATATTCTGTAACATACATGTACTGATAGTGGGTATAGCTTATTCTGTGTTTGCACAAATCCACAGAATACAGAGCAAGAGCAAGTGCTTTTGTAAACTTGGTTATTACAGGTTCATCAGTTGTCACAGATGTATTGTTATAGTGGGGAAAAGAGTTTTCTGATGTTTGTGTTACTGATAGCTTTTTAAAAATTTGTCATTGTGACTCACCTCATTTTACATAAAGATTCATATTTACACCTTGATTTGTATGTATAATCTTGCATTATTTTTGTCAAAGAAGTCCCCCAAAGTGACAATGTACAACCTAGTTTAGTTGGAAATGACATGGTCCCCAAGATGGCCTGTCATGGTTTATGTCAGTGGCCCCCACCCTCATGCCTTTGCATTATGCATTTGTGATTGGTTCATTGTCTAGCCCTTGGATTGGAGATGTGAGTGCTACACTGGCCTAGGGGTGGAGCCAGGATGTGATGTAATGGCAGGAAGAAGGTGTGTCTCTCTCTCTTGCTGGTTTCGGCTTGCTGTTTGCAGCCGCCATGAACTGTGGCCCCACCATGCCACCCTGCCTTGGAGCCAATATGGACTGAAACCTCCAAAAACTGTAAGAAATAAACCTTTCCTTTCCCAACTTTGGGCATCAGGTATTTTGTCTCACCAACCAGTAAAAAGTAACTAAGACATGGCCCAAAGCAAGTTCCTCAAGCCTCGCAGAGCCCCTCCGGTAACCTGCAGGAATGGGCCAAGTGAGTCTCCTTCAGGAATCTATGAACAGATGTGATCAGAGAAACCAACAGATAGATAAATAAAGTGATACTCCCATAGCATTGCAAGACATAATGATAACAGGATAACAAAGATGTTACCCATTTAAAAATGTCTTTATGTATCTCCTTGCAGACAAGAATCTATAAAAAGAAAGAATCCAGGGGCTGGGGATTTAGCTCAGGGGCATAAGCACCTGCCTGGCAAGTGCTAGGTCATGAGTTCAATTCCCAGTACCAAAAAAAAAAAAAAAAGAATCCACCAGGATATTTATTAAAATGCTTCTGAGTAGTACAATTTGGGACTATGATTATTTTCTTATTAATGCACTGTGTGTGTGTGTGTGTGCATGTGCAGAAAATTCATATTCTGAAGACAATGCACTTTTAAAATTAAACAGCAGAAGGAAATCAAGCAGACCCCAGCCTTGTGGGTGACACATCTTCCACATGAAGTTTAAACTCCGGTCTTTAAACTCAGTGGCCTCTGCAGGATAAAACACAAGCCCTCCCCACCTCCTTCCTCCAAGATTCCAGCTTCTTTGCTCAGTCATATTCATTGAGTAGTAGTGGTCCATACTCAGAATGTGCTACAACCCTTTGCAGGATAGTTTCATCCTGATGGAGGTTGGGGTAGTCAGACCATGTCTCACTTCTCACTTTCACCAAAGCCAGTGTGATGCATGGACCAAGATGTTTAAGAGGATAAACCTAGAAGCACCAGTCTCCCAGGTCAGGGAGGGCTTTTCACAGAGCCTCAGAACACCAAAAGGAGCAATGGGCCATTCATCTGGCCTGTCTTATTGGTCTTTTCTGAATGTTGGGGAAACAACCGCAGTGAGCACCCCATCATTCAGGGTGTAAAGTCTGTCTGGGAGAGGGCTTCCCCTTCCCACATGCAGAAAAGAGCAACCCCACACACACACACACACACACACACAGAGCAGCCCTGGCATCCATCCTCCCAAGCCCTGGGAATTACTGACCCAGGGGAGGGGCACCCAGCCTTAAATTTTGAGACCAGTAATCTTGAGAGGCTGTCACATTCCCCTGACTCTCCAGGACCCTGGGCCAGGCAAGGGATTAGGAGGGTCCTGTTACTACTGCTGGGGGCCAGGTGGTGGGCTTGGGGGTGGGGTGCTGGTCTGGACTTCTTCATGAATTTACCCAGACACAGTTTAAGGTTTTTTGAAATTCACTCTGTAAACCAAATAGACCACCTGAATAGGAAGGGTCTGGGACACTTGTGGTCTCCTAGTGCTCTTCCTAGTCCACAGCCCTGCATGACTCCATGGGTAACAAGCACCAGGGAGGCATTAGGCAGAGACCCAGCTGGGTGACCTACCTGGACCACTCTTTGCCATGTTGGTCACCTCCACACAGTGTGGCACAAGGAAGGACAGGGCTACTGGAGGAGTTGGGAAACACCACCCTGTGTTCAGGGGTCTCCTTAGCCCAATGGAACAGATGTATGCTCTGGGCAAGTGGCTGCCTTTTCCCCACCTCCCCTCTACTCCCTGCTAGGTTCAGCCCAAGGGTCCATGTGGCCATTAGAGAGGAAATTCTTGCAGAGACCCATAGCACTGCCTGGAACAAAGGGTCCCTTTCTGGCATTTTTCTGCACTTCTCCCCTGGGGCCCTTGGCCCAGATCAGAGCTTCCAGGACAAGACTCAGACTGTGTGAGCCCAGCTCTGGTGTCCTCTGCTGAGCCCCAAATGGCAGCCCCATCCCCCTGTAGGTACCTGTAGCCACCTTGTCCCCTGATGTACCAGGCCATTCTCCCTCTGGACGTGCGGGCTCCGAACCTGCAGACTGGGCCAGCTACTGACTGAAAACACTAAAAACCCAAATCACATCTGCTCTGAAAAGGGCAGGACCCCAAGAACATTTTTCCATAGACTAGGGTACAGTATGCCAACAACTCCCACTGTCTTCATTGCTGTAAGTCATCAAGAGAGGCTTAGAGGTATGCAGGAGGATATGCACAGATTCTGTGCAAACACTAGGCCATTTTGCATATAGGACTTGAGAGTCTGCAGATTGGGGCACCTGCAGGGAAATGGGCCTCTGAGGAGAGCCCCCCCGCCCCCACGCACCAGCAGCCTGGCTTCTTGTCTCCCAGACCCTCTGCAGGGAGCCCTCCGCCCTGCCCTGTCCACACACTAGGGCTGCTCTTGCTGTCTCCTGACTTCCTATCACCTGCTCCTCACAGCCCCCAGCTCTGAGCACAGGGAGAGCCTGCCTGTCTAGGTCCAGGATGTTGTAGGTGTTTTTATCTCATTAACTCCTTGAGGACCCAGGCAATCAGGGCTCCTAGCTTCTTGCTAAGAGCTGTACTTTTGCTATTTATTTGGCTCCCTTTTACACATTATCATCCATTCTTTCCTCCCACAACTTGATATAACTTCCCTGAAGGTTGAGCTCCAGAGGAAATACCAACCCTGTCTTACAAATGCCTTACTCCTGGACCTGGCTCTCCCAGGACTTCTGATGAGTCTCCCACACACAACTTGACTTGAGAAGCAAGGAGTGGCCCTTGTGCTCAAATGTCTTGGCGAGTGGGGTGTTATTTGGCTCTGGAAGTATCAGTACCAGAAGGTCCAGATAATGTCTTCCCCTAGAGCCCCCTAGACAACGTGGGCAGGCCCCAACATGCCTCAGTTCATAGGGACAGTCACTAAGAGACCCACACACCATGGTGTTTTAGAAGCCAGTGTCTGCCTGTTCAGTTTGGCCCTCTGTTACCCATTTCTGTCATGTTCTAGTTCATTATTGCTTCACATAGGCTGAATTCCCAGCACATAAGCACTTTAAATAGAGTACCTACTTTACTAGAGACAGGTCTTCCTGGAGCATGAAATGCTGCCAACAGTTACATTTGGGTTTGGCCTCTGATGTACCTTTTGAACAGTCGCATTGCAAGAGGAATTTCTCTTTTTTCAACCTTTCAGTAATAATCTTGAGCAGAACGTTGACTGACGTAGAATGTTAAAGGTACTCTATGAGGTAGACTTAAACAAATCCACTTGCTCCCTAAGAAGTTCAGCATTGTCACCAGCATGGAAGACACATTCTTTAATGTACACTTAGGGGCTCTTAAGCATATTCAAGCCCATCTGGGCGAGAACCATTTCACTCCCATTCACTCTTCAGAAGACAACAAAAGACAATGTCCCTTGAAGGAAAAAAGAGGTCTCCCCATTAAATGAATACCTGCTCTCAATTTGCTGTAAGTAGCCTCTCTCAGAGGAAGCATTCTCTTTGGGTCTTCCTTTCCTAGATTTTTCTTTGCTAAAATTAAGACCAAATATCAAATTTGATTGGAATTTTTTCTGTATTCATTAAACAGTCCAGAAGAAAGACTTCTGGGAGCAATACTCTCAAGCACTTCAGTTTGCATCCTTTGTATATCAAAGTCAGTTTTGCTATATACAGAATCCTTGGCTCATAAAATCTTCCTAAGAAAATA
This sequence comes from Hydrochoerus hydrochaeris, assembly GCA_004027455.1. Lineage (NCBI taxonomy): Eukaryota > Metazoa > Chordata > Mammalia > Rodentia > Hydrochaeridae > Hydrochoerus > Hydrochoerus hydrochaeris. Next base: position 23,797 of record PVLA01011226.1, read on the forward strand.
TTAAACATATTTCATTTTCTTTGATAAAGCATTGTTGTCAAAATCTAATAACAATTTAACTTTTCCTTTGTATCCTTTTTTAATAGATGGCCTGAAGAATTTTTTATTCAAATTTCATTAACTTCACTAGAAAATCTCAGGGTACTGGTCATACTCATTTGATACCTGTATTTCACAATGTATTTTAAAAATCTTTCTCTGAAGAATGTCTGAATTGCTATTTAAAATTGCTCTTCAATTGCTGTGTCTTTTCTGGAACTTTTCTCTGATTTCCTTGTTTAAAATGTCTGTTACCCATACTTGGTGTGATCAAAAATATAGTGAGAACTGCTGACTAGTGCCACCCAAGGGAAAGGCAGGGATCTTCAACATGAGAAGTGCTGGGACAAGTTTCATGTTCCATGCAGCCAGTCAGTTGTGAGTTGTGGTTAAGAGAAGCTATGTTTTATTTATTTTTTAAATCTGAAGGCTTTATTCATACAATTTTAAAAAGTGTAGCAAATAAGAAATTTTTACTTTTTTATTCTTTTTTGTTTTAAAATGAAAATAAAGATGATATGGAATTTCAAAACAGAATAATAGGGCATTAGCAATGGTTAATATTTTGCATATTGTTGTCTTCAAAGTAGCTGTTCAGATTGCCAGACATATATGTGAAAATGTGCTCAAAAATGAAAACACAAATTGTTCTTTTTGTTGGGCTAACAGAGACTAACAGATAATATATACATATATATTTATATATAATAATATATATTTATGTATAATCTTTTCCCTTCTTTCTTTTCTCCTGTCCCCCATTTCAGTTGTTCCTTCCTTTTTTAGTCATTTTCTCCCTTTCACTTTCACAGTATCTATTGTATATTTTGGATCCCACTAATTCCTTCAGTTCTTTATAGTAGGGAAATAACATCATGTTCACCTATGTGAGCCTAAATCATTTCACACATAAGCATGTTTTCAAGTTGCATCCATTTACATACAAGAGCCTTGAGATTATCCTTTTTTATAGCTGAGTAGCTTTTCATTGCATAAAAATACCGTATCTTTCTTATCAATTCCATGGTTGATGGGCAAGCTACCCCTGCTACCCCTGCTTTTTGCTGGGTTTTGTTGCATGGAATATTAGTTTCTCTCCTTTGACTTTTAGTCTATGAATTTCCTTTTGAGTTAGATATGTTTCTCTTATATGCAGCATATTGATAGATTCTGTTTCCTTTTTATTTTTTTATATTTTTTATTTATTTATTTATTTATTTTGGTACTGGGGATCAAACTCAGGACCTTGCGCTTGCCAAGCAGGCATTTGTGCTGCTGAGCTAAATCCCTGTTTCTTGATCCACTCTGCCTGCTTCTTCTTATTGGTGAATTGAGGCCATTTACATTAATGATTGAAATGTATTGGCTTGTCTTTGTCATATTATTTTCCTGCTGTTGCTTTTCCCTCTGTTCAATTGCCTGCCCTGCTTGGTGATTTCTTTCTGTCATTGTTCTTGGAATTGTGGTCATTTTTATCTCTTTCTAGAATATCTTTCAGTACTCCTTTAGGGTTGGTTTAGTGGTCATAAATTTCTTCAGTTGTTCTTTGTCATGGAAGTATCTTATTTCTCCATTAATTTCTTGAAAGATATTTTTTCAAAGTACATCAGTCTGAGTTGGAAGTTGGTTTTGTTTATGACTTGAAACACTTCACTGCAAACTCTTCTTGACTTGATAGTTTTTGTTGAACAGTCTGCCATGATTCTGATAGGTTTTCCTTTATAGGTGCTGTTTCTTTTCTTTAACAGATTTTTACTATTCTGTTCTTGTGCTGAATTTATGGGATCTTGATTATTATATGTTTGGGTGTAGATTTATTTTGGTTATGGCTAATTGGATTTATATATGCCTCACCTATCTGTATGTAAGATCCTTTTCCCATGCTTGGGAAGTTTTCTGCTATTTCTTCCGTAAATAGTCTTTTTATGTCATTTGTGTTGACTTCTGCTTTTCTGCTGACACCTATCATTCTTATTTTTTCTTTGTGTTGTCTTGCAGCCATTGAATTTTCATTTTCTGATTCCTTGTTATTTTTAAGAGATTTTTCCTTTCACGATAACTAACTGCCATCCTGTCTTCAAAATCTGAAAATATATCTTCAGTTTCTTTCAAATAGTTCTGTTAGCTTTCAATGGAGTTTTTAATTTCCTGGATGTTGTAGTTAGTGTTGTGCAGAGAACAATTAGAATCAGGACATGGAGTTTATAATATTATTTTAGGATGGTCACACAGAGTTAACACAAGAAAATGCAGGAAATCTATCCATTTCACTAAAGACATAGAATATTTAGCCAAGGGCCTGAATCCCACAGCAATGTCTCACATGAGTCCAAATGAAGACCCAGAGCTCACAACAATGCCTCACACGAGTCCAACTGGATTGGAGGTCTAGAGCCCACAAGAAGGACTCACACCTGTCTATTTTACAGATCCAAGCTGGGAAAGCCCAAAGGTCTGCAGTGGAAGCTAGGAAGTCTATGCCAGTATGGTGAAGGAGCTGTGCTGGTAGGTTGAGGTTTCTACGCTGGAGCCGAGAAGTCACACTCACAACAAAGACCAGGGCTGTCCTCAAAAGCACCACATCCATCCTCAGTGATACGGAGGCCCTGAGCTCCTCTGACAATAAGCACAGTAGAGTATACGCCAGGAAGCTAGTGTGACGAGTTCACCCTGGGGACCAAACGGCACACGTCTTCTTCTCTGGATCCAGGAAGTAATGTTCGATGTGAAGACCAGAGCTCCTCCAGGAGAACCAAGGGCTCAAACAGCAACATGTAGGAGAACCCACAACACCTCAACGCACTTACGTGATGCACTAATGTGATGCTTCTCCTTTTCCACGTCTCTATTTATGCTGGCAACCTTCCTCAGGTGGAACATCTATGCCCAGCACCATGCTGATGTAATCCAGCTGGCATTAAGTTGACCACCATTTTTAATCCATAACATTGGATATCTCTTTGAGTCTGTTTCATGCATTCCAGTTCTTCTCCATATTGTTCATTCAAGGGTTCCCTCATTCTCCTACACCTCTTTTTTAAAATCTGTGCCTTCTTTAGATATACTCAGCAACCCTTTTATTATGTTCATCATTTCTTCTTATATTTGAGCTGTTATTTCTGATCTGATTTCTTTTACAGCCTCATGAAATAGTTTGTTACCTCAGTTGCCATCATCCCTGAAATTTCAGATGTTCAACTTCTTCTTTCTTCCATGTCCATGTTTCTTGGACTTGTTCTGTTTGGGCTGGAGGCCAGATTGCCTTTTGCTCCTTTATCTTAACATTTTCCTGGGTTCTTCGAGATGAGTGGGTTGTGAGGTCCCAGGTGCTTCCCATGTTGGCTACCACTCCACAGTGTAGGGGGTGGGTGAGGCACTTGGGTTTCTCCTAACACAGGTTCCCCAGGAGGCAGTGGGGGGTAGGGCAGGTTACTCCAGACACTTTCAGCTTCTCCAAGGCATGGCCTGCTGGTTCTCCTGGCTTGTACTGGCTACTCGCGGGAGAGTCCCAGTGGTGGGGAATAGGTCAGGCACCTGGGTTTCTCCAAACCTAGGTTCCCAGGGTGGCAGGCACATGGGGCAAGGCTGGATGCTTCTCTGGCCTATGATACTGGAGGTAAGGTTCCCCCAGGGACAGCCCCACTTCGATCTTATTTTTGTTATCACATTTTGCAGTTCATGAAGTTTACATTCACCTTGGGGAGTAAGTACATGTACATAATACAGCTTTCTTTTTTAATGCCCTTCCTCTTCCCTCCTACCTCTCTACTTCTTTCTAAATCTCCCTTCCCCATTTTTGTTCTTGTTGTTATTGTTTTTATCTCATATTTATAACACATAATGTTTGCATTTGTTGAGGTTGGACATGGAAAATCTTAGTTCTTTATACTCCCCCTTCTCCCCTCTCTCTCCTCTCATCCTCTGTCTTCTAGACCCATTTTTCAAGAGATCTATCCTCTTGTCTCCTTCTTCCTTCCATTCATCCTCTATTATGCTCTTTGTTTGTATTTTACATTATGCTTTCCAGATGCATCTATTTTCCCACAAATGTCTGGAAATTACTAAGGAGGTGTGTTTTAACATGTGCCATAAATTGTGGATCAAAACCAATGAATTTCATTGGATTTGCATGATTGTGACACCAGATTTCAGATTTTTAAGAAATGTCACCTAGGAGATTAAACATGTCTACGGTTATGATCCTGGTTCAAAGTTTCTTCAGAAGATGGCAAGAATGACAGGATAAGTGTGTTTGAAGGAAGGGGGGTGTTTGAGGGATACTAATGCAGTGTGTCCTTTACTGTAATAAGTTTTTTTAAAGTTTATGCATTTACCATATTTTTGTATTACACTGCAGAACGCTAATCTCCTTTGCCTGCCCTTGGTGCCTGTTATACTTTCAAATACTATTTTTATATATTTTAATTTGAAAGTGTTATTTCACTTAAGCTTTTGATTTATCTTAAAGCATCAGTTATTACATTATTTACTTGTATTTTGTAGTTTTAGTCATTTCTAATTTTTTACATCTAATTCTTTATCAATTTGTCAACTCACTTTGAGGTTTTTCTAATCATGATTTCTACCTTTCTTCTGTATCTTACATGACTTTCTGAATATCTCTGTGCTTATTTTGATGTATTAGCTTACAGGGTGTGTGTTTTTCTGGGATTTTTTCAGTCTATCTTTCTGGTGTACCTTCCTTATTTAAAGAAATGCTATTTAGTCCCTAAGTCTTTTGTTTTTCTCATGGTAACTTATATTACTTGGTTATAATGCTTTCCCAGTGACCAGAAATTCAGTTTCTTGAACTTTCAGATGCTTTCAGATAGCTTTTGTAACCTTGCTGAGATTTCTTTCTGAGATTTTCTGGGTCTGTTTCCCTTGCTCACTTTCATAGACTTTTTCTGTTCTCTATGCCTATTCTCCCCATGCCGCTCAGTTTGGATTCCAAGTTTCTTCCTCAGGGCCAACTCATTCAGCTTTAGGAGCAGGTAAGAATGACATTGCTCCCCCTCATAAGGCCCTGCCATGAGACCCCCACCCTTCTGAAGTAGGCACTCCCCATTGGAGTTCAGCTACTAACCCTGATGAAGCCACAGCACTTTCTCTGGACACAACTGCTGGTTCTTTTGGTTGTTTTCAGGTCTCCAATAATAATTAAGACAGGTTCTTCACCACGAAATTAGGGAAGAACTGGTGAAGGAATCAGAGAGAGAAAGGAGCCTTCATTCACAGCTTTGGGTTACAGATGCTTAGGCCAGGCGAGAAAAGACAGCAGGAGTGGGAAAGAAGCTGATGCTCCCCAGGGCGACAGCCTTGGTCATTCTTCCTTTAGGAAGCCATCCATTCTTCCACTTCCAAATGTCACCTTCAAGGCAAATATCATCCCAGATCTGAGTTTTTAGATCAGAAATCTTTTTTTAATATCAAACTTGGAGTCCATTGACAGTCCCACAAGTATGATAAATATGATCTGGCCCAAACAAAGTGCAAAATTTTCTCCCAAAACTTTGTCACTGTGTCTCACAAGATTTGTTTTTACTCCATGTAGTCTAAAATATTTCTAACTTCTCTTGTGATTTTTCCTTTGACCCTTGAGTTATTTAAAAGTACTCTAATTTCCAAATGTTTTGGAGGTTTTGAAAGATTTTTGTTACTGATTTCTATTTAATTCCATAAAGATACTTTATTGAGTTCCATGCCTTTAAGTTCCATTAACACATGAAATATAGTCTTTTTTAGTTCATGTCCTGTGTGCACTTGAAAAGTTGTTTTCTGCTATCATCTGGTGTACTGCTCTATAAATATCAAATATTTACAGATACTGGTTGACAGTTAGTGAAATCTTCTCTGTTCCTCCTACTTTCTACCTGTTTTATCAATTACTAAGAGATGGGTGTTGAAATCTCCAGTTTTACCAGATATATCAGCTTTGCTTCATGTATTTTGAAACTCTGGATTGTAAATGCTACCTGTGGTAGAAATGTTAAAATATATGTGAGTCTGTAATTCACAAATCTGTTGTGTTTCTTTGATCTGCTTATATAGCATTGCACAGGAATTACAATGTTTTAATCACTGTGATTTTAAGTACCTCTTTGATGACTACTAGAGAAAACCCTTTCATTTTCCTTCCATTAACTTTTCTTTTTCAAAAATATCCTGAGTATTTTCATGCATTTACTGTTCACCTAGAATATGAGTATCAATTGGTCTATTGTTTTTAAGTTTACTCTTTTAAATGTTTCATGCATTTTATAAAACATTTTTATTTTTCATGTATCCCTGTTCTTCAATTTTTCTATTAAACATACTGAACAAGAATGGACAAACTGTCTCTAATGGACCATGTAGTAAATATTTGAGGCTTTATGAGCCATATGTCCTTTGTTGACATGATTGACTCAGCCATCACCACTGTAGCACAAAAGCAGCTGTTGACAAATAAACGGGATAAAACTTTACCAAAAAACACAGCAGCTCATATCTGGCCTATGGACCATAGTGTGCTCACTATAGATAAAGACAGAGATTAAGAGAAAAGGAAGGTTAATTTTACATACTTGCTTGTATTCTGACATCATAATGAATTTTCTATTACCATAATTAGAGTCAAATAAAACAAGCAAAGATCATTTTGTATAACTTTCTAATATTTACAACAATTAGTCTTTTTGCATTGACCAAATAACTAGTGCAATCTTCAGTGATAATGCTAACAGGAGGAATTGATATTTTGTAATAGGAAGGCTTTATTTTTCTACCCTCACATCTGATGTTGTTATTGGTTTCTAAAAAATGTTCTTTGTCAAGCTCATGCTTCAGATATGATAGTTGTGGCATGTCTGAGGTCATAGCTAGGTCATTACCTCTTAACTAGCAGTATAAAAACTGAGTGCTCCACTGGCTATTCCATCATTATTTGGATTATTGTTTTTATACAGTGGATACTCTCCAAATCTTCTGGTTCAATTACTTAAACCTCAAGACAGTATGGAAGAAAATTAATGCTTCCTAGGGATTAGAAAAAATTAGGCAGAAAATGAAACTTCGTGTTTTAGAATTTCTGAAGGCATTTTCCTGAGATTTTTAAGTAAAAATAAATCACTGAAATACCCTTTGAACAGTAAATGTAAACTTTATTGAAAAATTGATAATATGAAAATTAAATCTTCAATTTTTATTTCTAAAAAGCTTTGGCTCAACACCTAGGAATCATAAAAATATGAAATCAAAATTAAAAATACACATATTTACATTACATATATAATTTACATATGTTAGTTATATGCCTAAAATTATGTTTCCTAATTGTTTTAAACTTACTTTAAATTAGTTTTTATATATCACAAAAGTATCAATGAGAGTTTTATATTCATATCCTAAGCAGTAAGTGATTGTTTGTCTAAAAGTATTTCAATCCCAAGCCTTTAATTTGAAATTCACCTTCCAAGAATTAAATGAAAACAAGCACAATCAGCATTTCCATAACTGCTTATTTAATTTCCCTAGAAAACTAAAAATAGTTCAACTGTAAAAATATAGGGCATGCAATAAAGGAGGAACATGTTTAACAACAAGACTTGTAGAAATTTTCTTTACAACATTTCAAGATCCAGATAAATTAAAATAATTCAGACAATATATAGCAAATATTTTCATTTAAATAATAGCATAGACTCCTCAGGAAAATCGTTGTACATGATACTGTTATTTTGCAGTGATAGAATACATATAAAATAACAGATATAAATATTAAAGTCTAATCATTAAAATAAAATTAATAGTTATGAGAGGCCATTATTTATATAACAGCATTTGTTTGCAAGGCAGGGTCTTAATATTTAGTGCAGGCTAGCGTCAAACTTGTGATCCTCTTGCTTCAGTCTCACAAAGCCTACCTATAAACATTGTAAATTTTGATTTAATATCAATTATGTTTTTGGTGTATAATTATTTTTAAAATGAGAATTACCAATTTTAATTAAACCAATTCAAGTATTCATTCAAAAGAATAAAATAAACCTTTGAAAAAGTTAACAAGTATACATTGATATTAGAAATGTTCTTGATATATAAAATATTCTGATCTCAACTGAATCATATTATAGTTTATAACTAGATATGATTTATCATCAAAACTTGACCAAAATATCACTGCAATTATGTGAGGTTAATCCTTTGATAGGAAGAATGTAGTAAGAGTCAGAATCTTTTCTTTTCAAAATGGGAGTATGGAAATTTTTATTTTTACAACTATAAAATTAATTTCCAAAATTCAGATCTCAGATCCAACATGCTTCAGTAGCAATGGAAAGAAATCATATAATGGCCAGGCATCATGACACAGCCTAGCATATGTAGTGAGTTCAAGGCCAACCCAAACTACATTGAGAGACCTTGTCTCAAAAAAACAAACAAAAAATAAAGTTATTTAATGGAACTTGATGTCCCGGTATTTTGCTCTGAAGTTCTGTACCAATTTCACTGCCTTATCTTGATTGGCTTTGTTCTGTATTGTTTTGTTGTATTTTAACGGAACTCAGAGAGAGGGGTGGTCATAGATCTTAGTGTGAAAAATATATCTGGTGTAAGAGACAAATGACTCAGAATTATGCACCAATGCTTATATCAAAGTTATTGATTAGCTAAAGAGGAAGAGACATTTCAAATGTAATGTTTGCTTTTTAATGAAGCACACTGAGTAACATTTTATGTTTTCAGATGGGATAGGAAAGAAGTCAGTCAGGCTAGCATTTCCTTTTAGACTCCATATAATAAACAACTCTTTCAATTTTGTCCAGATGATGGAAAATAGACTCTTTATACTCCTGAGATGATCCTCAGAGCAACAGGGCTGTGTCTAGCTGCTCTAGGAAACCAGCTAGTCCTCAGAGGTCACTGGGACCCTGTGGAAATAGAAATGGAAGCTAATCTGTCAAAGTTAATCCAGTTTAATTGGACTCCTTTTAGATTGAGTTATTCAAACACCAGTTGGGTATACAGACTCTGGCTCAAGAACATGGATAAACATCTGTCTTGACAATGCCAGTAAGTGGTCGAAATGTAAACTTCTCATTCATTGGCCCTGTGGTCTCTCAGAAAAAGGGCTTTAAAGTCCTTGGGCCATCTTTTCAAGTAAAACCTTGATGACTATTGTTGATTTCTTTTGACTTTGTCATCCTTTCAAGCAAACAGCCAAGCTGTGGTTGTTTATGTAACTTTTGTTTCACTAGGAAAAACGGGAGGGTATTGTGCTATTGTCCAGAAAGATCAATGAAAACACCATTCATCCAAACCAAACGATGCTGCCTTCAGGGAAATTGTAGAAAGAAAATCAATTGATGCACCAAGAAAGCACACTATACAAGAGAAAAGTGCCTTGGTTATTTGCAAACTCCAAGCTGCTTGGTAATTACAGTGAGAGATAACAGAAGTCTTTCTTTTCTCAAAGCCAGAAGTTTCCAAAGGACTTAGAGAACAATTTCAGAGGAAAAATGATGCTTATAAACATACACATGTGACACAATGCAATGATAAGTAATTGAAAATTAAAATCTTCCTTCAGAGAGCACAGTTATAATTGTTCAACAACAGTAATAACAACCCACACATACTTTTAGTGATAATTGTTTTTTGCTTTCATTATAAATTTTCTCCTGATCCCCTTTTCTCAGCGACTGATAATTAACTTATAACATAAATGCTACCTTTTTACAACATGCTGACAAACTCAATTTTAGTGGCAATTACACATTGTAAGTTTCTTTCCAGAAATTTCTTAAAAATAACTTTAAATATGTTATTTCAACAGCATGGCTTTATGAAGCAGGCAGGTGACCTCAGAATCAGAGTTGCCTCCACCCCCCACCATCATCTGCATGATTTGTGTGCCTCTGTGGAGCAGACTTCATTGCTCTGAACTGGAAGGGATCATCAGAAATAGCAGAGCAAAACTACCTCTACTAATGTCATCTCAGACAGTAAGACTTTAGTGCACTCATGTAGGTAACAGAACTCTTAAGCCATCAAGTGTTAGAGATCCACTGTCTTTAATAGAACTTATGTGAAGGAAGCTTACCTGCATTTGAACCATGACATAATATTGCTCACTCATTTGGGTCACTACACTGATAGTGTCAAACTGTACTAAGATGACATTAATTTTGTATTACCCACATAGGAGCAAAACAGACCCATGGCTTACCAAAATATTCCATACCTTTTTACAGTAATGGTGATGTCAAGATATAACCAGAAAGCTCTTATTTTCAGTCATAAGAAAATGAGCTTTTTAAAGCCTAGTCCAACAGATGACTAATATTTGTTTTAGTAGATTTTCAGGAGAATGCAGGAAGCAATCATTTATAAGAAATGCTCCCCAATTAAAAAAAAAAATGTTCTCCAAAAGAAGTAACAACAAATGTGTGCTTGTGTACAACTTTGTGTTAATCAAGGAGAGCACTAAACACAGGACTGTAATTCTGAAAAAAAGCATAGCAGACCTTCTGAGGTCATGAGAGTTGCAGAGATGTTTTGCATACAACCCCATTAACTCACAAGGAGACGTGAGTCACAGTCACCCCACAACAGAATCCACAGCCACATGGAGACTGACTCACCAGGGAGATTTCTGAGTGAATGCAGACTGCAGATGCCTGTTATTAGTTACAGACTGGAAGTGCTTAGAAACCTTTAGGGTGATCTGACCCCACACAGCACTGAAGAACACAATCACCTGGACAGAACATAGCTAACTTAGATGCTGCTAGGTTTGCCTAGAGTCACCTATGCTGCAAAACCATCTGGACACAAGGTTTGCATACATAAACTTTTTAAGTTAGGCATTCCTTTAGTTTTAGAATAATATAAAATTATGGTGGACTCCAGCACCCCCTACACCCCACATCCATTATACACACCGTCTTGGGAGAGGACTTAGCGCCCTGAGAGAGGGAACCTGCACCAATGCAATGGCCAGGCTGCTGGAAGACTCCTAACCTTTCTGCCCTGCCCTAGGAAAGGGAACACAGTGACTGAGATATTCTCAAACCAGTGCATCAGAGAAACTGAAAGGCAGTGGGAAGTGTTTAAGAGGGCTCCAGAAGGGCCTTGGGGGAGTTGGTGATGGGTGCACAAAACCCTGATTAAAAACTCAGACCTGAGCACTAAGAATGTGGCTCAGGGGCTATATGACCAAGCAGGGTCTGTGAGCAATGAGTCTGTGGGAAGTTAAAAAGTCTAGACTAGACTTGGAATAGGCACTTGCCCAGTCCTGCCCAAATGCAAGAGTGTTACATCTACAGGACATCCTATTCACTGCCCACAGACCACCTTCAGGCACCTGCACAGGAGCTCCCAGCCCTGCTAGGGGCAACTGAACATAAAGAACCCCAATGCTTCACCAAGGTTGTAGGCTGAAGAGCAATGCTTTAAGGATCAGCTTGAAAGAAGTTGAGAATTTTTTGAGGTACTTTTTGGCCTTGCTTTTTCTCATTTTCTATTTCTTTCTTTTGTACTGAAGGGCCAATTAAAATGCACAGCTTTGTTTTTAGTATAGGACTCTCTTTAGTTTATGTGTACTTTCCAGTGGTATGATCTTGGCTTTTCTGAGTTTGGGTATTTAACTACCTCTTCTACCTACTGTGTTTAATAGGTTCAGACCTCAATTGCAGTATTCCAAGGGAGAAATGCCCACCAGTTACATCAAAATCAACAGATCCAACTGTATATAATTTATGTATATTAAAAGTTATTCTACCAATTTTATCCTTTTGTAAATACCTCATATTTTGTCAGAGTGTACTATATTGCTACTAACAGAAAGATTGGAATGTGGAAGAAGGGTGAAATGAAAAAGCAAAGAGAAAGCAAAAGGGTAAACCAGGAGGAAGAAAAGGAGAGAAGTATCAATATATGATAAGCAGACAGAAAATCAGACTTAATTGGTATTATTTTTATAGCTTGAGGAAAGGGGCAGTATTGAGGGAATTTGAGAGAATTTTCGTTTTTTTTCTCTTTTCTTTAATCTAAATAGTTCTTTTCATGAACATACCTGGAAAATATCAAAAACCCCTCCAAAAACTTCTAGCTCCCTCCAAGCTGCTCCTAGAAGCATCAATGGAGAAGAAATAAAAAGCTAAATGACTGATTTATATGAAGTGATGAAAGAAGAAACCAAAAAAAATCAATGTTACTCAGAAAGTTCAAAAATATTATAATTAAACAGATAATAGACTGAATAAACAAAGTGGTGATTTTACAGAAGATACAAGTAAAAAACTATCTGAGCTACTCAAAATGATTCAAAACATGAATGAACAGCTTAGTACAGAATTTAAATCCATGTAAAGAATATCCAAATAGATATTCAGGAGGAAAAAAAATTCTATTGAATTTATAAGCAGCCAAAGTGATGACAATATAAGGACAGAGTGTAAAAACGAGAAGGTAGACTGTTGCAGGTAACCACAAACGCAATAAGAAATCAGGAAAAATGGATCCAACAGCAGCAAGATAATTCAAAGAAGCCTAATCTAAGTATCACTGGAGTTGGAGAAAAATGAGAAGACAGCATGAATGGCACAAAAAAAATATGTTAAAACAATAGCAGAAAACTCTCCAAGTATAGGGAAAGAATTCAATATACAGGTAAGCATAGCACGTAAAAACACAAATAGCCATAAAGAGAAAAGAACTCCACAACACACCACAGTCAAAATCCCACAACTTGCAGTAAAGTTTTAAGACCTAAAAGAAAATTTCTTTCAACCAAGACTAATATCTCCAGGATGAACAGCTAAGAAAAATAGAAAAAGAAAGGTATCAGATACAGAAAAAATGATGCCATGGCAGTAATAAATCGATACTTTCAGTAATACATCTCAATATAAATGTTCTTAACTCTCTAATCAAAAGACACCAATTTGCACACTGGATTAAAAAATCTCAACCGTAAGCTGTAAAAAAGCAAGGCATTTAATTCAAAAAGAAATTCATACACCAAAACTCAATGGATGAAAAACAGTATTCCATGCAACAGAAGTCAAAAAGCAAGGAGGAATAGCTATGTTATTCTCAGACAAAGTGGATTTCAAGCCAAAACTGATCAGAAAAGGCAAAGAAAGTCACTATATTTTGGTTAGGTGAACAATTCAATATGAAAAAAATAATGATTGTGAATATATATGTGCCAAGTACCAGTGTACCCAACTTCATAAAATGAACACTACTGTATATAAAAAAAAATCAGATAATATCAACATGATCATAATGGCAGCCTTCAATACCCCAATCACAAATGACCTAGATAGATGATCTAGACCAAAAAAAAGAACGAAGAAATGTGAGTTGAACCACACCTTTGAACAAATGAACTTAATAGATATTTACAATGTTCCACTAAAAACAAAAGACATATTCTTTTCAGCAGCATATAGAATTTCTCCAAAACAACCACGTGAACCATGTTTCAATAAATACAAAAGCATCAAAATTATTCTATGCATGTTATCATATCATAGCATAATAAAACTAGAAATTATTCAAACACATGAAAGATAATATACTCTCAAATAATTAATGGGTCACAGAAGAAAATCAAGTTAGAAACTGAGCAATTCCTAGACCCAAATGATGATGCCAATACAGCATAACTAACTTATGGACACAATGAAAGCAATCCTAAAAGGAAAGTTTATGAATATGAATGCCCATATCAGAAAACCTGTGAAATGAAATAAATGGCTGAATCACACACTTCAAGATCTATGAACAACAAGACCAATCCAAATCCAATTGGATTCCTAGCCTCAATTTTATTAATTTCTGCTCTGATCTTTATAATTATCTTTCAAGAAATTATAATTATAAAGATCAGAGCAGAAATTAATAAAATTGAGGCTAGGAATACAAAGAATCAATGAGTCTGAATGCGTTCTTGAAAAACCAAATAGACAATCCTTTAGCTAAATTTATGAACAGAAGGAAAGAAAAGGCCCATACTAATACAATTAGAAATAAAGATGACCAAAATCCTGAAGATTATTACAACAGTAACTGCCTTGAATAATCTTTACTCCAATAAATTGAAGAATCTAGAAGAAAATAAGGACACATGTATTACCTAAACTGAAACAGGAAGACCTGAAAAATGCTGAATGGTTCAATAACAGATAGTGATAGGAAGAAAATACCATCTAAGAAGAGTCTAGGTGCTGATGATTCACTGTTAAATTTTACAAGAACTACAAAAAAGAACTGATACCAGTTTTCTTTACATGATTCAATGAAATCGAAAAGGAAATAATACTGCCAATCTCATTCCTGGAACTTAGCATTACATTGATTGCAAAACCAGACAACACTCAACTAAAAGAGAAAACTATAGACCAATCTCTTTAATAATTATAGATACAAAAATCTTCAACAGCATATTGGCAAACATAATGCAACAAATCATACAAAGATCATATACATCATGATTAAATAGACTTCTTCCCAGGGATGCAAGAATGGTTCAACACATATGAGTCAATGAATATAAAACATAACATAAACAAAAGCAAGGACAAACATCACATGATTATCTCAATAGATATAGAAAAAGCTTTTGACAAAATCCAACAGCCATTAATGATTTTTTTAAAAAAATCTGGGCTTCCTGCATACCAGGCAGATGCCCCAACCAATCCCACCAGCCCACCCTTCAGCCCAGGACCTCCTACACTGCCGCACCACACTTCTCATGTGCCCTGCAGATGCCCAGACCCCAGATACCTGCTGGCCCCTCAGGGACACTCCCTACCTCCTGAACCTAGTACTGGTGTTGATCTTCAGCTCCCACTCTTTCTCCCAGAACCTTGGACTACAGCAGATTAACCATGCTAGTTTGATGGGAGATTCAGTAACTGCCTCACCCAAACAGAGGATCTCAGCAGGTTCCAGTCAGTGTGGTAAGTATGCCCCTAAAACAGAAGTGTACAGTGGATAAATAAGGCCAGTAGTAAAGCTCCCTCCAACTAACTGTGAGACCTTGGTGAGTCTGAAAGTGTGGGGGTGACTCCTTCCTGCACACAGAGAACATCAGACAGGGTAAGGAGTGTGCAAATAAAGACTCCCCCAATTTGGAGAAAATCAAAAGGGCTTATGAGACACACAAGAACACAGTAGACACAGTAGGGTCTCAGCCAACAAAGACACTATAGACAGGGAGATTTGGTGACCTGGAATAAGCTGAAGATAAAGTAACAGCAGGAACTAAAAGTTGACCTACATCAACTTGTAGGCTTGTCAGCCCAGGAAGAATATAGGACTCACCCAACAGGCCCCGCAGGAGGAATTCAGGTGACTGGCCCTCCTCTTCACCGTGGTACTCAGCAATCAGACAAACATTAACCACACAGTAGAATCCTAAGATCCACACTAATAACAGTTGAGACTATTGGGATCAAAAGACCAAATAATTGCCCAAAAGGTGAAAATGACAAAACGAAAAAGTAAAATGCAATCTCAAACATCTAGCCCATCAGGAACAAGTACAGGTGACATTGAAATAGAGAACTTTAAAGTCATAGTCCAGAAATCTCCTAAAAGATAGCAAGTGAAATAAAGAAGCAAATCCATGAGGCTACAGAGGAAGTTAAATTAGAAATAGTTTCTCACGTAAAGACAGAAATAACAACCTTAGTAAAGAAGCTGATCAGCATTCCCAGAGAAAAAATAGATAAAACAATACAGAAACATGGGAAATTGATTGAAACCTTGAATGAACAATATAGAAAACAATCAGAATCTATAAAACAAATTCAAAGAGATATCCAAGAAACAAAAACTTCCATTGAAAGCTGGAAAAAACATTTAAATAAAGCTGAGGATAGAATTTTGGACCTTGAGGACAGGAGCTAAGTCAGCGACCATGAAAGAGTAGGACTTCTTTTTTTTTTTTTTTTTTTTTGCCTATTTGAGGCAGAGTCTCACTATGTGGTTCAGGCTGGCCTTGGGCTCACTTTGTAGCCCAGGCTGGTCTCGAACTCACAATGATCCTCCTAGCTCAGCCTCCCAAGTGTTAGGATTACAAGAGTGCACCACCATGCCTGGCTAAGAGTAGGACTTTTAAAAACAACAAAGCAACATGAAATGACAATAAAGGAGCTTCAAGATGATGCCAAGAGAAATAATATATTACTATTAGGCATCAGTGAAGATACAGGGGTCAACACAAATGACACAGGTAAACTATTCAGAGAAGTAATAGAGAAAATTTCCCAAACATGGGGAAAAATCCAGTATACAGATAAGTAAGGCATATAGACACCAAACAATCACAACCAACATAAATCTACACCCACATATAATAATTAGAATGCCAGACATACAACATAAAAACAGAATACTAAAAGTTATTAGAGAAAAGATACAACTCACCTATCAAGGAAAGCCCATTAGAATCACAGCAGACTTCTCAGCACAAACACTCAAGTCAAGATGAGCTTGGAGTTAGGTATTTCAAGCCCTGAAAGAAAACAACCTTCAACCCAGACTGATATACCCAGCAAAACTTTCATTCAAATTTAATGGAGAAACAAGATACTTCCATGACAAAGAACAACCAAAGAAATTCACATCCACCAAACCAACCCTAGAAAGAATATTGAAAGACATGCTAGATAGAGATAAAAATGACCACAATCTCCAGAACAACAACAGAAAGAAAACTTCAGGTAAGGCAAGCAATTAAACAAGGGGGAAAAGCAGAAATCAAACAACTGGAACACAACATGGCAAAGTCAAGCCAGATATCAGTTACATCCATAAATGTAAATGGCCTCAATTCACCTATCAAAAGAAATAGGTTGACAGAATGGATCAAGAAACAGGATCCCACAATACGCTGTATACAAGAAACACATCTGACCCAAAAGGAAATTCATAGATTAAAAGTCGAAAGATGGAAAACAGTATTCCAAGCAACAGGACCCAGAAAAAAGCAGGGTAGTATTCTATTTATAGACAATGTGAATGTCAAACCTGAAATGATTAAAAGAGATAAAGAAGGCCACTACATACTTCTTAGTGGAAAAATTCAAGAGGAAGAACTAACAATTAAGATATATATGCACCAAATACAGGAGTACCCAACTATATAAGACAAATACTAATGGACATAAAAAATCAAATACACAAGAACACAGTTATAACAGGGAACATAACCCCCCATTGTCACAAAGAGACAGATCAATTAGACAAAAAGAAAGCAAAGAAATAACAGAACTGAATAATACCTATGAACAACTGGACTTAGTAGATGTTTACAGAGTGTTTTACCCAACCACATGAGAATAAACATTCTTCTCAGCAATACATGGGACATTCTCCAAAATAGACCATATATTAGCCCATAAAACATTCTTAAGTAAATGCAAAGGTATTGAAATTATCCCATGTGTAATATCTGACCACAGGACACTGAAATTAGAAATTAATGCAAAAGACATTTAAAAACCTGCATAAATACATGGAAATTAAACAACTTTCTGAACAACCAGTTGGCTACAGATGAAATTAAGGAGGAAATAAAACAATACCTACAGTACAATGAAAACATGGAAGCAACATACTATAATGTGTGGGATGCAATAAAAGTGGTCTTAAGAAGGAAATATATAGAAATAAATTGTCATATCAAGAAAACAGAATGAGCACAAATAATCTAATGCTTCATTTCAAGCTTCTAGAAAAAGAAGAGCAAGTTAAACTCAAAGCTCATAAAAGAGGGAATTGTAAAGATTAGAACAGAAATCTATGCAATTGAAACTGAGAAAAAATACAAAGAATTAATGAATCAAAAAGCTGGTTTTTTGAGAGAATAAACAAAACTGACAAACCTCTAGTGAACCTTATTGGGGCCAAGGATTTAGCTCAGTGGCATAAGCACCTGCCTGGCAAGCATGAAGTCATGAGTTTGATCCCTGGTACCAAAAAAAAAAAAAAGAAAGAAAAAACCCAAATTCACACAATAAAGACTTAAAAGAGGAAAATTACTGCAGATTCCATGGAAATTCAAAAGATCATGAATACCTACTTTGAAAATTTCTACTCACATAGAATGGAAAACACAGAGGAAATGGATAGATTTCTAGAAATATATGAACTACCAAAGCTCAACCCAGAAGATATAGCAATTTTGAATAACCTAATATCAGCTATTGAAATTGAAAACATAATTAAAAACTTACCAGCAAAGAAAGGCCCAGGTCCTGATGGATTCATGGCTGAATTCTACAGGAAATTTAGAGAAGATTTGATGCCAATACCCCTTAACCTCTTCAATGAAATTGAAAAGGAAGCAATCCTCCCTAAATAATTCTTGGAGGCAAGTATTACTCTCATGCCAAAACCAGAGAAATACCCAACCAAAAAGGAGAACTATAGGCCAATCTCACTAATGTACATTGATACAAAGATTCTCAATAAAATACTGGCAAATGAATGCAGCAAATCATCAAGAAGATTATACAGGGGACTTGGAAAAGATGGGGGATCGATAAGCAGAACCTTCCTGAGAGAGACAACTCATGACACAATAAAACATCCTGGAGAGGTCCGGACAGAGAGACATGGATCCACTTGACCCAGAAAGAAACTAAAGGCAAAAGAGCTGGTCAAACACCCAGTCCGGGGAGAAGTTAAGATTAGCAGCAACAGCACTCTTGCTGAAGCCGCCTGAATTTGCACAGCTGTGACCCACCAGAGCCACCCAAAATTGTGCCGCTGTGACTAGCTGGTCTCACTAAAGACAAAGGTTGGTGAACCCAATGGAGAATGGAGCCGGCAAGAGACCCTCATTAACCTGTAGTGAGATAGCCTCTTTAATAAATGGTGTTGGAAAAATTGGCTTTTCACATGCCAAAGACTTAAAGTAGATCCATGCCTATCACCATGCACAAAACTAAAGTCTAAATGGATCAAAGACCTCAATATTAAAACAGAAACACTAAATCTACTGGAAGACAAGGTAGGTAGAAGTCTTGGAGACATAGAGGTAGGCAGAGAATTCATGAGCAAAATGCAAGCTGCACGGAAAACACTTCAAAGAATCAACAACTGGGATCTCATATTATTGAAAAGTTTCTGCACTTCAAAGGAAATCACCCACAGAGTGGGAAACAATTTTAGCCAGCAACTCCTCAGACAAAGGACTTATACCCAGATCATATAACGAATTGAAAAGCATCAAGCTCCCCAAATTCAAAGATCCTCTCCAAAAATGGTCATCTGAGATGAACACAATTCTCAGAGGAAGATATACAAATGGCAAATAAATACATGAAGGAATGTTCACCATCACTGGTCATTCGAGAAATGCAAATTAAAACAACACTGAGATTTCACCTCACTCCGGAAAGAATAGCTGCCATCAAGAAATCAACTGATAACAAATGTTGGCGAGGCTGTAGGGAAAAAGGAACACTGCTCCACTGTTGGTGGGAATGTAGACTAGAGCAACCACTATGGAAATCCACATGGAGAATTCTCAAAAGACTAGAAATGGAAGCTCCATTCAATCCAGCAATTCCCCTCTTGGATATTTTCCCAGAACTGAAAAGTTCATATCACATTGATATATGTGCACCCATGTTCATAGCAGCACAATTTGTAATAGCTAAATCTTGAAAACAACCAAAATGTGCATCAGCTGCAGAGTGGATGAAAATGATGTGGTATTTTTATACAATGGAATATTACTCAGCCAAAAAAACAGGATGAGCTTGAGGCTTTCATAGGCAAATGGAGACAACTTGAGACTATCCTCATTAGTGAAATAAATATCATATTTATAAATATCACATTGTGTCTCTAGTGTAAGCAACCCATCCGTAACTTCCTGCCCCCACTTCTTTATAAGCCAGGAACATTGTTCAATAAACGAGGTTTGATTGGGAAACTTCAACTTGCCTCCGTCTCTCTCTCTTCACCCTGCCCCCGCCCCGTTTTCCTTCCTCTAGGGGAAAACCCACACATTGGTCCACAGGCCGGATCAAGTGGCACCCAGCGTGAGGCCCCAATACGAGGAGGTCAATGAAGGATCGTTCACAGAGGAAAAGCCGTGGCCATGGTAACTGAGGGACTCCATCCCTGTGATCTGTACAGACGACTGCCTGACGTCTTGTCCGAATCACGGTAAGTGAACGTAATCGGCTTGGGTCAAGTGTTAAGTGAACACAAATTGTTCGTTGCCGGCCTTAGTAGGGCCCTCAAAGCGAGAGAGATAAGGGTTAAAACAAAAGATTTATTAAACTTGCCCCTGGTTCCCTCCGGAGTGCTCCATTGATACTAAAAGATGGGAAACATTAGGAAATGCTTTAAAATACTACTATAGAGTTTTTTGGTCCCAAAGGGGACAGTAGAAAAGTCCCGATGACCTCTTTTGCATGTTGGACCTTAATTTCTGCTAACCCAACATCATGCAGATCCCCAAATTAACAAAACGCTTACTCAAGGTGAGACTGCACTATGCTCCTCCCGCAATCCTACCCCAAAGCCACCCTCAGACACTCCAGTGTGCCCGGTCATCCCGGCTCTGTAATTCTTGATAGTAAAGAGCTGCTTCAAGATGGCGACTTGCCGCCACTTCCTTTGTCTGGGACACACGAGGACATTCAAAATGGCGCTGCCCTGTTTGATATTCAAAATGGCGCCGCCGGCCCCGCAGGTCGTTAAGACCCATACGCCATTCACAGTAACTACTTTAAAGGAATTAAAAACAGCAATCACTCAATACGGCCCCATAGCTACTTTCACCCTTGCTGTTCTAGATTCCATGACTCAAAGTTAAATTATCCAAAATAAATGAAAGGACTTAGCCAAAGTCACTCTTTCTGGGGACAATTATTTGCTTTAAAAATCTAAATTTTGGACCAATGTAAAGCCATAGCTAAAAATAACGCCACTCAATAAAACCCCTAGACGCTCCCCATGCTAGCAAAAACTGGCAACTTTAGTACAAAAAAAAAAAAAAGCCCAAATGCAATATGATCCTGGCCTTTTTACACAAATTAATACAGCCGCCTGTAGGGCTTAAAAAAGGCTCCCTTCTGGTGGAGAGGTTGTCTCTTCTCTTACTAAAACAAAAACCAGAAAAACCCTTCTGTGATTTTGTTGATCGCCTCTTATAGGCAGCCAAGTGCTTTCTCGGCTCCCCTGAGAGTAATTCTGCCTTAATCAAACAATTGGCTTATAAAAATACAACATCTGCCTGCCAGGCTGCAATCGGGCCACACAGGGAGAGGGAGGACCTCTCGGGCTGCATCTGCCTGTGCGCTGATATGGGCCTGGTCTACCACTGGGGCCTAGCTATGGCTGCAGCTGTAAAGGAGGTTCTTCTCCCACACAAACAAGGAAGAAAAACTAATAATGGCAAATATTTTAAATGCGCGTTCTCCCTCAGGGAATGGCCAACTCCCCTACATTGTGCCAGGCTTTTGTGGCTGCTGCCATAGAACCTTAGAGACCATTGGCCAAATATCTATATTCTTCATTATATGAATAATATCCTCTTGACAGGAAAACATAAAGATCAAACCTTACAATGTTACACATATAGTGACTTCATCTTTGCCACCCTTCAAACTAAAAAAAACTAGTAAACATATTATAGCTCACATGCTGTCAGCCTTCTCAGTTCTGGGATGCCCCCAACAACTCAAGACCAACAATGGCCCCAGCTATACAAGTGCCTCCTTCGCTCAATTTTGCAAGTGCCTTAATATTCTTCATACTACAGGTATACCTTACAATCCTCAAGGACAGGGCATTGTTGAATGTGCACATCATTTTCTTAAGTCCACTATAGATAAAATAAAAGGGGGAGCATGGTATCCTACTCGAGGATCCCCCAGAAATATCCTTTCACATTCTGTATTTATTTTAAACTTTTTATCCTTAGATATTTCAGGCTGCTCCGCAGCATCTCGCTTTTGGCATACACAAACACAGTTTGCCTTGGTATTATGGAAGGATCCGCTAACTAACACCTGGAATGGCCCTGACGCTGTTCTCATCTGGGGGCGAGGCTCAGTCTGTGTTTGTTCTAGGCAAGAAAAAGGAGCTAGATGGCTACCTAAACGCCTCATAAAACAAATAGACAGCCCTTCATCAAAAACTCTATGCGACGCCCAGGAATAATATTCTTTCCTGAGGCACAACCCCCTGTGTTCTCTTACAGATGATACAACCTCCCAAAGCCTTATGGGCCATCGTTGGACTCCTGACACAACTACACCTAACGGATGACAATCCCCATCAACCCTGGCAGTGGACCATCGCTCGCTGGGATAATCAGAAGGTGGTTCGGAAAGAGACCACCTCAGAAAAACCTCCCTCTCTTCCATGTGGGGAGGCCTTTTTCCTTACATTGCCCCCTTATTAGGCCCACTAGCTGCTTTACTGTTATTCCTAACTGTTGGCCCCTGCATTTTCCAAAGGATCATGACACTCCTTAAAAATAGGCTCAATGCATTCATGGCCAAGCCCATTCAGGTACATTATCATAAATTGGAGATGGCAGATCAAGAAACTTGGAGGGAAGCAACCCCTACAAATGGCCCATGTAATGATGTGTGAGCCAACTGCCCTGAGACACTGGACAGGCAGCCAGAGACCGGCAACTGGGACACATATGTTATGCCACCGACCACCTAAGACAGGCACAGGACCAATTGCTGTCCTGCAGGCCCATGATGGGTAAGGCCTGGTTGGGTTCATATGAAGAGTCCTTGACCTAAGACAGGCGCTGTCCTCACAGGACCTGCCATACTCTTATAAAGTGATAAGGGAGGAGATGTAGGGAGCAGCATGATAGCTTCATGGCTGCCGCTCCATCTCTCCCTCCTGTGGGCATCCAGTGCGTCAGCCTACATTTCCCAGGATCCTTTCGCCCCACCCAGGAAATGACAGCGACCCATCCGTAACTTCCTGCCCCCACTTCTTTATAAGCCAGGAACATTGTTCAATAAACGAGGTTTGATTGGGAAACTTCAACTTGCCTCCGTCTCTCTCTCTTCACCCTGCCCCCGCCCCGTTTTCCTTCCTCTAGGGGAAAACCCACGCATTGGTCCACAGGCCGGATCAAAAAGTAATAATAACTGTAGGAGTAATAAAACCCAAAATGTTTAATTGCTATTGTGAAAAAGAGAGGAAAAGAAAGTGCTCTAAAGGATATAATTGCATGTATGTTTAAGTGTTAGGATTGATAAGCATATTACTAAGTTTTTGTTGGATCACTGAACAGAAATGTTTGCAGTCTCACTGTTTGAATGTCCACTTTGTATGCTTTAATTTTATAACTTGAACAACTGTTTCAAAGAGGACAATATACAATTTATCAGCTAGTGATTTCTTACTGTTTTTTTGAAAATCTGTATTATTTATACCTTTTTTTCTGTTTTTCTTTTTTTTCTCTTTAAGTAAAGTTTTTTTAAAAATCTGAAATAATAGGTATAGAAGGACTGCATCTCAATCCAATAAAAGCCGCTTATGAAAACTGTACTGCAAAATATTAAATGGAGAAAAAGTCAACACTTCCTCTAAAATTAAGACAAGACCAGGCTGTCCATTATTACCATTCCTGTTCAATGGAATACTTGAAACTTTAGGTAAAGCAAGTAGGCAAAAAAAAAGAAAGAAATAAAAGGGTTATGTTTAGGAAAAGAAGATAAACTATATTTGCTCACAGATAATATGATACTTTACACAGAAGATAAAAGAATTCTACCAAAATACTCTGAGAACTAATAAATTCATCAAAGTAATACAATACTAAAACCTACATAGAAAATCACTGGTGTTCCTGAATACCCATAATGAATCCAACAAGAAAGCAATTAGAAAAACAATGAAATTCACAATTGCCTTAGTAAAAATTACTTAAGAATTACTCTAATATAGGAAGGGAAAGAAATCTGTAACAAAAATTGTAGTACTCTGGAAGAGGGGATTGAAGATATCATCAGAAAATATAAAAATATCCCCTTTTTCTGAATAGCAGAACCAATAAATCAAAATAGCTAGACTGTCCAAACTGATATATATATTTAATGCAATCCCAAACAAAATACAAACAACATTTTCAAAATGCTAGAAAAAGCCATCCTAAACTTTATCTGGAACCAGAAGTATCCAAGAATAGCAGATGTGATTCTAGGCAAAAAGAACAAAAGAGAAATTGCAGATTCAGCCTATATTACAAGGTTACAATGGTAAACACAGCATGGAACTGGCACAAACACTGACACACTGATCAGTGGAACAGAACAGAGGATGCAGAAACAACCTCAGGCACATTCAGCTATATGATCTTTGACAAAGAGGCCAAAAATACACACTGGAAGAAAGATAGCCTCTTTAACAGATGATGTTGGGAAAACTGAATCTACACCCATATGTTTCTTTCACCATATAGATAAAAATCTAGGTATTAAAACAGGAACAATCTATTGGAGAGATGAAAGTCTTAAAAACATGGACATATATAAGGACTTTGAGAACAAAACACACTGTGCAAGAAGTAGCACCAATAATCAACAAATTGGATTACAGCAAATTTAAAAACTCTGCACAGAAAAACAAACAACCAATAGAGTGTAAATTTACAGAATAGAATAAATTTTTCAGCTACTTCCTGGAGTACTAATAACTAGAATATATAAAGAACTCAACAATTTTTAAATGTGCAACTAAAAGGAATAGAAAGTTCACAAAAGAAACACTACATATGACCAATAAATACATGAGAAAATGTTCAACATCTTTGGCCAGGAGAAAAATGTAAATTAAAACAACACTGAGACTCTATTTTACTCCTAAAAGAATGATTATCATCAAGACCTAAAAAAAATTTAAAAACTAGCAAGGCTTTAGGGAAGAAGAAACCCTTCTAGACTGCTTGTAGAAATGTAAACAAGAACAACCATTATGCTAATCATTATGGTGATTCATAAAAAAAAAAAGCTACAAATAAAAATTCCATTTGATCCAGCTATTCCCATTCTAGGTGTCTTCTGAAAGAGTTAAAAATATTGTATTATAAGAATGCATGCATATCTATGTTTATAGCTGCTACTCATAATAGGTAAGCTCAGATGCGGCCTTTTTGTCAATCCACAAATCAGTGGATAAAGAAAACGTGACATTTATGTACAATGAAGTACTACTCAGCCATAAAGGGCAGCTTTGAGGCGTTTTAAGAAAATGTGTGCACCTGAGGCCACCATGTTAAGTGAAATAAATCAGACACATAAATTTAAATATTTCACACATTTTCTTAAATGAAAAATTCAAAGTTTAAATAATTTAAAGAGGAGGTTAAAAGGTAAATAATAGGAAACTTGGAGATAGAACTTTTGCAAGTGGGAAGGTGATCTAGAGTTGGAGGGAGAGGAGAAGGAAGAGAGGAGAAAGTAAAAATAATTAAGACACTCTGTTCATGTATCAGCTCCCCCCATGATGAGTGTTACCATAATGTTCAGCAAACATCTACTAATAAAAACTTATTTCAATAATTTAAATTTATAATTAAGTCTTTTAAATTTTATTTTATTGTATAGGTAAATAGGCCCTATGTTTCCTTCACCTCAATCCCCGTGACACTACTACCCCACCTAATTACACTCTAGTGTAATATGAAAATCAGGAAACATTACTGGGAGAATCCACAGAGCTTGTTCAGGGTTTGCCAGTTTTCCACACAGCCAAATGCATGTGTAAGTTTCCGGACTCCATGAGCACCTGAAACTGCAGTCAGTCAGAGGGCAGAGGAAATCCACTGCACTTCGTGGTGCTCCCCGTTTAGACACACCCACCCACCACCAAACCAAGCTGTGCGTAACTAGTGAGCTACTCTCACCTTACAGTTCTCTTACTTCAAGAAAGTGTTATGAAAGGAATCATATAATACCTATCCTTTTAAGATTGACTCTTTTGTTTTCATTCAGCACAACTGTCTTGAGATCATCCAAATTGTTACATGTATCAATGGTCCTTTCTTTTTCACTACTAAATAGTACTCTATAGCCCATCTGTGTGTCAGGTTTTTTTTAACAATCAGCTTGTTAAAAGACATCTGTGTATTTCTAGTTTGGAGCTATTATGAATACAATCTGCTGGGAACATTTGTACGTGTTTTTATACAAAAATAAATTTCATTTCTTAGATGAATAAATAAAAAATGCTATCTTAGTCATTTTCTTTGTTACTGAGACACTGTTTAATTAAAAGTAAAGTTTATGTAACTGCGTAATGCTACAGAAAAATTAAGTGGATAGGAAGATGATTTAAAATGTTAATACACTCTTGAAATAATAAACTGCTGAATGTAAGTAGAAATAAACTATTTTGTATTTTAAAATTGCTTGTTAATGTTATATACCTCACTCTATCATAAGAGTATAGAATTTATCCCAGGACAATAGGAAAAACTAAAATCCTCAGTGTTTAGGCATTTAGAAAAAGTATCATATCACTTAGCATTATAACGATGGGAGAAGTAAAATGCAGCTTACTTTATATAAGAAAACTGATCTTAAACAAGATCATATTTGTCATCTATGAAGTGCTTCTCCTGTGCTAATTTATTCATTGGTTTATAAATTTCAGTTCTCTGAGGATAAGAAATATATATTGAGATTCTTTTTTTCTCTCTTTCACTCTCTTTTTGAGACAGGGTCTCACTATGCAGTTTAGGCTGAACTTGAGCTCACTTTGTAACCTAGGCTGGCCTCAAACTTGCAACAGTCTTCCTGCCTCAGCCTCCCAAGTGCTGGAACTACAGGCAGCTATATTGAGATTCTTATATGCAGATTCTATGTAAAAAAATTTGATGGTTTCTTTTCTGATTCAGCTGACAGATATGAGGAACAGTGTGGGCAATTCAGATGGTCCCTTGGTGCTTTTGAACTGTGTTAAAGAATACAGAAATCATTTCCAAAAAAAGCAGTATAAGTTTACTATTAAATTTCTTTCCAGATTTTTCACTTGTTATCCATATATAGCTATTATTTATGACTTATCTTAATTTCTGGACTTCTGATGATGAAAGCTACAAAACAATATATTCATTTTTGGAAGCAGTAGAGGTCTTAAAGCTTGTCATCAATCTCATACATGCAACTACATCCTGGAAAACAGCTCATCTCAAATCAATTTTTAAGACTTAAAATAATTAAAATTCACACAATTCTATGTTAGATCCTGAACACAAAAAACTTGAATAAAATAATTATATAATCTTTTAAAAGTCCAATCAATAATCTATGGGGAAAATAATAACGGATTTGTTAACCTTTGGAAACAGACTCTTTTATAAAGCATTCAGTAAGCAGCATACTTCATTATAAGTCTTAAGATAATGACTTATTATCTCAAGTCATGACTTATTATCTTAAGTCATCACTCTAGGAAAATATGTAAAATTTTAGCTCTTAGAGGGTTCAGCAGAGAAAAATGATCTAAATTGTAACATTTTGTATGATTCTTTTTAAAACTGTATATGAACTTAAAATTAGTGGCCTTCTTCTTTAAATTGAAAAAGAAAGTGTATAGTCAGGGAAAATAACATCGATAAATCTAGCAGTCCACACTAGTTATTATATAATTGTGCTTATTATACTTCATGGGCCAACTCACTGAATGTATGCTGTCATGCTGAGGAGTATTTGCGATCTCCTACTGCCATCTTATGTAATGTCTTGTCACTGCAGAATTCAAAAGGAGAAATATACTTGAAGGAAAAAGTAGTACTTTTTGGAAGTCGTATATAAAATCTAAATATCTCCACAAAAACTACATATGTATTGTTCCATTCCCCACTCTATTTACATTAGGATATTTAAAAACTAAGCCACTAAGTAAACTATTTACAATTCCTTCCCTATTAATTTGTAAATTCTCTACTCTTTTCATATTTATTATGTTCTATGTGCAGTTTTTTTATACTAAAAAATGCTATCTAGCACTATATATTAGCCAGATATACAAATAATATAAAATCTGGAATAACTCAGAAACAAAGTACAGTTCTATTCTTTGAAGTAATATGTCAACAGATTTTATTACAAAATTTTACTGTGATACCTTGTTATAAAGCCATCAAATTTAAATAGCAGAATTTTAATTTAATCTGTCATATTAAATAAACCTTTGCAGAATTTTAAACTAAAATCAGTGCAAGTATGTACTAGGCTGGATTGTGCTGGTTTTTGTATAAACTAAAAATTCTTGTTAAATATGTCAATAACTAATTACTATTCATACAACCTAATACAAACTGGAAGTTTTCAGTAGGAGAGTCTTTCCACTTTTATTTTTTAATACCTATTATCAACATCCCAACTATTATAGAGATGTATCAATTAGGAGTCTGCTCATCTACAAATACCAACAAGGAAAGCCCATCAACCAGGCCTTACACAAATCAGAATTTGTCTCCACATGCAGGAGTGTGTTTCCTTTGATGTCATTTCTCAGTATCATCAGTTGTCCAGGTTATTTCCCACTTTAAATTCCACTGTACTTAGCACATTGGTTTCTGTCTCCAGTTTCCTCTTCCAGCCACAAAACAGTTTCTTACTTCCAAACATTAAGTCAGAGTCAAGATTGGCAAAAGTGAAAAATCAAAGTACCAGATGCATCAATATCCTTAGGATTATTACTAGTCATACTGACCAGAATTTTTCCACCAATTTCTAGTTGCAAGGGAAGATGGGAAAATGAGTATTTGCTTCAGCATAGTCAATATGAACAATATTAGCAAGATATAAGAAGAGGATGGATGGCGGGAAGAAGCAATATCTGCCAAAGTAAATGAGATTTATTTTGATCTATAATTAAGATTTCAGATTCACATGATAAGCTAAGCTGAACCATAAACCCTTCCAACAATGCTAGGTAACACACTAAGAAAAATATATCACTGAGCTTGAAGCAAATAAAGAAAATTTTCAAATACCATAAACAAAGATAAATGACAATGATGCTTGAGAATGCAGTACAAATTTTACAGACATAACTGGAACAAACATACAATAGTCAAAAATAAAGATGTCATGCAGTGCACAGGCAAGAGCATTCACTGACCTGGAAGCTGAGAAGAAAAGGTCTAGTGGGGAAAATACCCCACTAGAACACCACACTCAACCCATGCAAAAAAAAACATAACACAGATATGAGCAGTTTGCCACAGACCAGAAGTAATCAGAGTTCCTGGTCTCCGTTACCCACAGATATAGAGCTGAAATTTTCACAGTTCACCTTTGAAAACCTCAGGAGGAAGAACCAATGGAGGAGGCCTAGGATAGGCTCTGTGGCACACTTAATCTCCCTAGAGAGATGCCTTCGCAACCTAGTGCCCCAGAAGATAATTGCCACAAATCCAATGGGAACAGCAATTCCAAGGGATCCACAAAGAATAGACCACTCTTAAAGGGACTTCATACTAAAGGTGTCTAAAATACTGAAAGAACAGTAATTATTACAGCAAACTTGGGCCATTATTAGAAAGAATAGGCAGATTTAAATGTAAACCAAATACAAATTGTACAAATGATAAGTATAGCAGAATATAAATCTTAAAGAACTCAAATCTAGTGTTACAGAGAGGTTAGGTTGATTTTTTTAAGGACATTTGGAGCATTTTATATTTAACATATTTTGTAAAAAAGTATTTCAAGCTAAGTGAGTTATTAGTCTCTTCTAAATCTAGTCTTTGCCATGCCTCTTCAACTTTAATAAATAAAAATCATAAATATAACTGATAAGGGGCCTTGAAAAGGGAGGGGAACAAGAAAATGTATTAAAGAAAGGAAATCTTGACTTGGCCCTTTCCTTTCATGACCCTAAAGTGGGCTTTCATGCCATTCAGAGGAAACAAATTAAATGAGCTAAGGACCTAGTCATTTAAAACAACAAATTCATATAACACCAAAAGAATTTCAGAGCACTAAGGCACACAATCAAAAATTACAAAGATTGTACTCTCTGGCCCTGGGTCTCCAAAATAGTCTCACAAAAGTGAATATAGTAGATTAGATGAGAATATCAGTAAAGAAAATCTTCTTAAAGCAAATGAATTTTGAAAGCTGTAGGGAGAAGGAGTGATTCAGTGTCACAAACAACTGTCAGGGTACTGGGTGTCACCATTCCCAGTTTGTGAGTGATCCTAATCACACTAGTTTAAATGAGGTTTAGAGAAACTGATCCAAAAGATGTTAAAATTCATCCAGAACACAGAATACCAGCATTATGAACAAAGATTATGTGACTTTGCTGCTTTTCACATAGAACAATAATATGTGATAAATGCAAATCTTTGACTATTCAGTATTTTAAGGGAACAATTAAGTCACTGTTCTCTCAAAAGGAGAAAAGATCACAGCTGAAACAGAAATGATACACAAAACAAAGAGTGAGACTTTCAAGATAATAAACCCTAAAACAAACTACTTAGTCAGAAAAATCATCCACAATTGGACTTTGAGTGACTTTCATTTTTTCTTTGTATATAGCTGGAATGTCTGTGTATTATACTGTATGATAAAAGAACATCAAAAAATAAAAATTGAAAGCTTAACAAACATGGTACAGACCATATTTCCTAAAAGAGCAGATTGGGAGAACCTGGAAGACTCTCCAGTTTCTTTATATGAAGAAAGCCTTCCACAAATTATTTTTGTGTCAATAACTTCTAATACAATACTAATTATTAAAACAAAACCAACCGAGGGCCCGCCCTGCCACTGGGAACTCAGCACAAGCCCGCCTCAGGCATAGGCTCCCTGGAACCTCCACCAAGGGCCCACTCTGCCACCGGGAATTCAGCGCAAGCC
This sequence comes from Hydrochoerus hydrochaeris, assembly GCA_004027455.1. Classification (NCBI taxonomy): domain Eukaryota; kingdom Metazoa; phylum Chordata; class Mammalia; order Rodentia; family Hydrochaeridae; genus Hydrochoerus; species Hydrochoerus hydrochaeris. The sequence goes on from PVLA01011226.1 coordinate 54,717, forward strand.
TGCCTCAGGGGTACGCTGCCTGGAACCTCCACTGTGGGCCCGCCCTGCCACCAGGAACATCGAGGAGGCCTAACCAAGACTGAAAACTGCACTGGACTGCTACAGATGGGCCCACCCTCCCACCTGGAGCAGCAGAAGATCTCAGCGGGATCCAGTTAGTGTGAGAAAATTTGGAACTTTGCTCCCAGGTGGTGAAGTTTAGAGTACACCGGATTGACTGTATCAATGTGGTGAGTATACCCCTAAAATAGGGGTGTACAGGGGATAAATAGGGCCAGTAGTAAAACCCACTCCAACTATCTGTAAGACTTTGGTGTGTCTGAAAACAGTGTGTGTGATCCCCTCCTACACATAGAAAACACCAGGCAGAGTGAAAATGACAAAACAAAAAAGCAAAATGCAGTCTCAAACATATAGTTCACAAGAAGCAAGTATAGGAGACATTGAAATAGAGGATGCCAAAAGGAACACACTGGGAATCTCTGAAAAGATAGCCAGCGAAATAAAAAAACAAATGCATCAGGCT
>PVLA01011227.1:0-55220 GCA_004027455.1 Hydrochoerus hydrochaeris
CTCTGTGATGGGAACAACTTTGTTTCTTCCTCTCCTCTTGTTTCCTCGTGGATTCAACCCCTGCCCTATCCCATTCCCTACTCCTTCATTCCAACAGCATCTGATGAGGGACTTTCGTGGGGAAACATCTCAGCACTTAGCTCATTTTGGTGTACACCCTGTTTGAAGAGCCAGGTGGTCTGAATGCTCTCTTGTGTCAAGAGGCCTGCCCCTAGGGAGTGGCCTATGTTTTCTGGTTCCAGGGTAAAGTGTTAGCAAGTGCACTTGTCTGCAGGCCCAAGTGAACCTTCTCTAATCTAGCTTTTACTAATGCAAAGCTGATATTTTCTTCTCTATTGTCAATTTTGTACTGTATTCTTCTACCTTTGGGAGGGAAGTAAAACATAGTTTGAGTGGCTCTTTAACGTGAGAAATGGCAAGTAAAGGGTGCCAAGGAGTGTGAAGAATAATCCTGATGTGGAGTGTGGATTAAAGAAAAATATAATTTAGAAAATGCCTCTGAATTCTAGTGCTGTATGCAAAGCAGCTCTCTTCTAGGAAGGAGTGACTCACAAATGGCACCTAACCAGGCTCCCAGTTGTTAGAGTTAAATCATTGTTCCTTTATTCTCCAAATTTTTTGGCTTAATTCAAAAGATTCATAAAGAACCAAAAGTGTTGGCTCTGTTACAAAGAAGAACTGCACCAGCATTTTGCTGAAATCAGTTTTACCATTAACTTAATTACATTTTATTTCTAAAAGATAAGTATGCTGAATGAATCCTCATATCAAAACACCTATTATAGGCTTGCAGAAGCGACTATAAGGATGACAGTATTTTTATGAATACCTATTTTAAAATTACTTTAATTTGACCTCACTTTACCTCCTAATTACCCTATGAAATAATTTTTCAGGCTTAGTCCCAACTTATGTGTGGCTCTGCAGTTTTTCTGTAGGAAAAAATTATGATAAACTTTTGGTTTATTTTCAGAATAAACAAGATGATGAGAAATTTATCTTAGGCCAATAAAATGCATCATGTGTTATCTGTTACCAATTTCACATTTAGTTTAATTCCACTTGTGGTACTAATTTTTATTAACAGGAAGTAATGAGGTTTCAAGAGCTATAAAACATGCGTTTGGCTTTTCTTATCTGTTTGGTTCAGTGTTAGGCTTTTTCCGGTGCTGTTAATTATGGATTAAGTGAATCCATGTCATTTATTGCTTGCCATCATATTGTATACCAATAAGGCTTTTATCGATTTGTTCTAAGACATGCAAATTTCATACAAAAATGGAAGCTATGCAGCAGTAAACTCTCACGTTTTATAACAAGATGGTAAAGTGCAGGAAGTGAGAGGGATGGAGGAGTCTTCATGTTTCCTGATCTACTGTCACATTCTCTGCCATGCCCAAGATGAAGGATGTGTGGATAACTGGATGGCTCTGCTCTGAGGTGATGATGGGTTTGCACCGAGCTATCGACACTCATACCTGGGCCTCTTGTGATCAATGACACTCAATTTGGAGACGACTGACTGGGGTTAATGGTGCAATCTGTGGCTTTGGAACAGAGTTCTTCTCTATGTGAAACTAATTGGCCCATATGGGGATTAAACTGGTAACAGTGTCCTCATTTGTCAACCCATCTACTCAGCATTTGACTCCAGTTGTGTTTGAGGACTGTTCTGAGTTCAATCAATGTCTTTTCAAATCAGACCATCATAACTTCAGAAGGAGAAAGAGGCAGTTTTTAAAATATCAACGCATGTGACTGCAAGAAAATTGTTGTAAACCAAATAATAAATACTCTACTGCCAATTGTTCTTAAATGAATATTTCTGTGCTGTGGGGGAACAACAGGAGGTAAGTCTGTTTCCCATTAAATACCTTATTCAACCACAAATTCTGGAATTTCTCCCAAAGGACAAGTTTCCTAACCTACTGTCACGTTCTCTGCCATGCCTGAGAAGAAGGATGTGTGGATAACTGGATGGCTCTGCTCTGAAATGATGATGGATTTGCACTGAGCTATTGACACTCATACCTGGGCCTCTTGTGATCAAGACACTCAATTTGGAGGAGACCGACTGGGGTTAATTCAGACCCCCAATCTGGCTGCCCAATGACTGCTTGGAGGATTGCCACCCAAATACACAGCTTTTCCCCAGAGCATCATACATAAAACTGGGAATGGACCTCCTTTTTCTCACTGCATCTTTCTTCCTGTGTTTACCAGGAGCCTTTCTGTAATCATGACCCTACATTTACCAATTTCCCAATTACAGGACCAATGTCTTGACTTTGAAAGAAAAAAAAATTCCAAAACATTATTATATGCCACAAAATAGAAGCTAATTTTTTATTCAGACTTAAAGGATATATATCAACAACATAGCATAATTCTAATTCAAAATTTCTTTTTTGATTAACTTACATTTTCTTTCCCAATTTCCTTCAGGATGAACCCAATCTCTTTCTCTGATTCAGTTAATACTTAATATCTGACTAATCCATACAGAAAAAAGCCCAAATTATCAGTTAAATGTGGTGAGTTAGCACTTAAAGCATAGTGGAAATAAAAAAGTTAAATAAGAAGCTTAGTACACCATGAGAAAAGTGACATGATAACCACAGTTATATATAGTAGAGCTTCCAATGAGAGCCCCTATCCCTTCAGGAGAAAACACTGCTTTGTCTTTTGGGATAATCCTTTCCTAGATCTTTATCATAGTTTTCCTCCACTGGATCAATCCTTGAATAAGTTTTTCTTTGAGTTTCTATGTTCTCAATATTATACATTTAATATTCAGCCATTGCAACTGTGTTTTTTCATTTTACTATGGTAGGATACTCCACTGTATGAGTATATCATGATTCTTATAGGAGTTTGTGTATTTCATCCAAACAAATTTATAGACACAAAGTTTTAAGTAATGTCTTTTTATTTTCTTTTTAATGTCTCAGAATCTATAATGTCCTCTTTTTCATTCCATACATTGATTATTTATGCTTATTTTCACTTTTCTTAATGTTTTCCACCAGAGGTTTGTTAATTTTGCCAATGTTTTAAAAAATACAGCCTTTTAGTTGACTAGTTTTAGTTGATACTTGTTTTGTGATACATTCATTCTTATTACGTTACTATTTTCTGTCTACATCCTTTAGTTTTATTTTGCCTTTCTGTCTATATTTTGCCTTTCTTGAGGTGGATGATTAGTGCATTCACTTCCAGTCTTTCTTTTTTTTTCTATTCATATATGTAAAATTATATATTTTTCTCTAGTAACTTCTTTAATGATATCTCACATATTTTGAGATATCAGTTTTGATATTTAGAGATATTTGTTATGATTCCTTCTTAGAATTATATTTCTCAATTCTCTAAAGTATGAGACTATTCATTGCATGATGGCACATTTAAAATTTAAAGATTATGGAGGCTTGCTTTATGGCCCAATTTTTGTTCAATATGTGTAAATGTTCTATGTGTGCACAGAAAAAAATGCAGGTTTTCTGCATTTGAATACTGTGTTCTAGATATGTCCATTGGAGCATTTTTAAAATTCATGTTGAATCGGGCATGGTAGCATACCTTTAGTGTCAGTTGCTTGGAAGGCTAAGCCAGGAGAATCACTTATTCTGTTACAAGGAAAAAAATTGTTATTAAAATATTTTATATTTTAATGACTTTTTTCGGTCTCCATAGTCTATCAGCTACTTAAAGGCCTATGTTTAAATCTCCCATGTTGATGTGAATGTTTTTGAAGTTTTGTCAGTTTTTAGTTTATATATTTTAAGGCCACTTTCTTAAACACATACAAATTCAGAATTCTCATGGATTCTAGATAAATTCTTCATTATGAAGAGACCGTCTGTGTCTCTAATGATGCTTTTGATCATAATGTCTTCGTGTCATGTTAAAGATACAGTCATCCATCACTGAATGATGGGGATATGCCCTGAGAAATACAATGTTAAGCAATTTTATCATTATGTGAATCTAATAGGAATACAAGCCTGCAGAGGACATGACATAGCCTGCTGTAACCCTAGGTCATATGTTGTATGTGTGCGTATGTGTATTCACATTTATGTATGCAAATATGGCCATATATGGTGTAATAGAGCTGGGGGTAGCTCAGTGGTAGGGCACTTGCCAAGCCTGTATGAGGGTTTGATCCTTAGAATGGCGATACAAAACAAATTATATACTGCTCTTAGTGCCAATATGAACAGAACAACATGAGGTTAAATTAAGCATGAGGAGAAAAACTGATGCAATCCACAGAAAAGTATGAAATGCCTGATTCTGCTGCCCCTGCAGCAAAGCATGCTGTTTTACAGTAAGCTTCTTGTTTATAAGTAGGATATACACCACAGTGATGATTAAAGTACAGCACAGTGACTACATAAACCAGTGATAGCCATGTATAATCGAGTGTTATATACTGTACCTAATTCTATGTGCTGTACTTTTTTTGTGTGTCTTTTTGAGACAGAGTCTTGCTATTCGGTTCAGGCAGGCCTTGAGCTCACTTTGTTGCCCAGGCTGGTCTCGAGCTCACAACAATCCTCCTGCCTCAGCCTCCCGAGTGCTGGGATTACAGGCGTGAGTCACCGCGCCCAGCTTATGTGCTGTACTTTTATGACTGGCAGGCAGTAGGTTACCACAAACGCATAGGTAATATATTGTGCCATATATATATAAAGAGAGAGAAGACAATACAGGAGTGGTATAGAATTACACATTTACATGGATGATAGACATATGCATATAGAAACATATATACATTTGCATGTTGCTATTATACTTATGTGTGACTATATTATTTCTTTTGGTTAGTATTTACATAGAGCCAATGTTTTGTCCTTTTTCTTTAATTTTCCTCCACATTTGTGCTTTCTATGACAGTTTCCTCACTTTCAGTGACACATATCTTTAGGCTATCAGTGAATGATAACTCTGGGATGTCAATGACATGGGTGTTATCATAGTCTACAGTGGCATGGACCTGTTCATGGGATGTCTCTGGGCTGTTCTGGTCAAAAATCTCAGTGAGTTCTTGAAGGATTCTTTCCAGGTCTTCATCGGGGGGTGCCGCTGAATTCTGTGTGAGTACCGTCCCAGGGATATCACAGGATCCACAAGTCATCTCCACGGGCTTTGAGAGTGGTGTCACTTGGCTCTGGCTTGAGCCCTGCTGGCTGCTTTCACCACCAACTGCCAGGGGCCTGCAGAGCTCTAGCTCAGGCATGGGCTGGGCTGTCACATGCTCCTTGTAGGGATCAGAGAAGTCCTGCAGGAAGTCTTCAATTTCTTCGAGTGTCTCAAAGTAGGGATTCATCACTTTGCTATTGCCTGAAGACTGAAGCAGATCTTCACATACAAGGATCAAGGTCAGGGGTCCATCCCAGCACAAATCCTAACTGGACACACCCTTCTTCTCCATCTCATGGATGCTACCCTAATCCACCCACCCTCATCTCTTGCCTAGATGCCTGCAACACCTCTCACACCTTTCACATATATCACCTTCCAGTGCATCTTCCACACATATGATAACTTCTCTGCCATGCCAGTTCTGCCCATGTGACCGTCTATTGGGGGGTGGCAAAGGTGCAGATGGATGCATGAGTGCCCTGCCTCCCCTGCAGAGATCTCATCTCAAAAAACTTTCCAAAGATGCCCAGCTCCCCAGACATCTTAACAGGGTTTCCCTTGAAAGAATGAATTTTCAATCATTATCACATCCCATGCCTACTCTGACCCCAGGATTGATTTCTTGCTTTTCTGAGACAGTCTTGCTAGGTAGTTCAGAATGGCCTTGAACTTAAACTCAAGCCATTTCTCCTGCCTCAAACTCCCAAGTGCTGACTTTATAGGCATTCAATACCATGTCCAGCATTCATGATGAATTGTAAAGGGAGAAAACAAAAATTCAGACAAGTGAAAAGATTTGGCCCAGGTGGAAGGCTTTTAATATAAACTAAACCTATTTGGCTCTGGGTCCTCACAGACTTGCATCCACTCTGGACAATTCTCCTAAGGTCTCTCCAGGGAGTCTCACTTCCTGATCACATCCCAGAAGAGACCAGCTTCCAACAACCATTTTTCTATGGACTGAATGTCTAAGTCCCCAAAATTTGGATATTGAATACAACCCTTGGAGGGAGAGTATGAGGAGGGCTGGCATTTGATAGATGATGAGGCCAGGTGGTCAAACGCTCTCGAATGCCATGAGGGTCTTTCAAAGTGGTGGAAAATACACAGTGTTTTGTTCTCACTGCATGAGGACACAGTGAGAAGGTGCCAGTAATGGCTTGTGCCTACCTGTCCCCCCAAAGACTCATGTGCTCACAGAAGGATGAGTTTGAGATGTGGCTGGATCCAAAGAGTGTGTGAGGCTGGGATTCAGTGTGTGATGCTGCAGTAAACAGTGTGTGATTCCTCAATTAGTCCACTCTTTGGTTTGGCATAGTCCTGAGTGTGGAAAATGGGAAGGTCCACCCTGGGTGTTACCTACCCTGAGACCGGGTAGTCTTGAGTCAAATACAAAGAATGGAAAAAGCTTGCTGCTTTACTGGGCTGGTTGCCAACTTGTTGCCTTCTGCTGGCCGTGACCTACTGATCCTCTGCCATGCCCACCTGCTTTGGAGCCAGCCGACTATGAACTAAAACCTCTGCAAACTGTGAGCTACAATCAACCTTTCCCCTTTAAACTTTGGGGACTGGGTATTTTGTCCCTGCAGTGAGAAAAGTAAGGAAAATTGTGCCATTTATGAGCCAGACAGCAGACCATGGGCCATTGATTTTGCAATTTCAGACTCCAGATCTGTGAAACATCAATGTCTGTTGCCTGTAAGCTACTCAGTACATGGAATTTTATCATCAGAGCCCAAATGAGATAGAATAAGTTATGTTGCAAGAAGCAGCTTCTTTGGTGTGGTGTGGTATGGCTCTAATCCCAACCCAGGAAGCTGAGGCAAAGAGATTGCAAGTTCAAAGCAGTCTAAGCTTCTTGTAGGTAGAAACCTAACTTCATATTGCCAAGCTTTAAACTTCTGTTCCAATGATAGACAAGTGCTTTTAGTGCTGAGCTATGTCTCTAGCCCTTTTAAAGTTTTTATTTTGAGACAAAGTCTTACTAAATTGCTTAGGCTGGCCTCAAGCTTGGGATCCTCCTGCTTCAACCTCCTGAGTAGCTGGGAGTACAGTTGTATATCATCATGCCTGTCTTTTATGTGAACTTTTAAAAGTGAAGTTTAGCAACTTTGTGTTTCAGTCAGAGGATTTTGTTCACTTACACTTATTGACAAAAGTTGGGTTTTTTAAAAAGAGTACTATCCTATTTGATCATATGTATTTGTTCTTCTGTCCTAGGCTTCTTTTTCTCTCTTTTAAAAAATGTGACACTTATTTTCACGTTAGTTCTATAGCTCAATAAGAAGCTCCTTTGCAAGACCCTGGCTCATTAGAAGGACCTAAAACCTCTGGCAAAGACGATCATCAGATACCAGAGTTGTCCACCTTTTAACAAGGTCATTTCCCTGACCAGTATAAGTTCCTCCCATGGCAGAGCCTTACTGTGGTGTTCCCTGCCTCCCTCCAAGTCCCTTGGAAATATATAGAATCTTAAAGTAAAGCTTGTTTCTTAAGCAAATCTTTCTAAAGAATAAGAAGAAATTGGAGAATCCAGGGATACAACTCGGCACCACAGCACCTGCCAGGCAAGCACAAGGTCATGAGTTCAATTCCCAATGCCAGAAGGAGGAGGAGGAGAAGAAGAAAAAGGGGGAGGAGATGGAGAAGGAAGAAGGAAGAAGAAAAAGAAAAGAAGAAATAAGGAAGAATAATAAAAGAAGAGAGAAGAAGGAGAACAAAGAAGGAGGAGGAGGGAGAGGAGGAGGAGAAGAAGAAAAAGAAATTGTGTCTGGGTGATATTTTCACCTGCTGTTTGCCTTCAAGCTTCTCTGAGGAGCCTAACTTTAACCTATCTCTTAACCAAACTTTTTTATTTTTAACTGTCTTCTCAACTGTTTATTTTTAAAAACATTTTTGGTCCCCTCTTGCTTTGGCAGTTATTCTTTTTATCAGTTATTTTAGTAATTCCTTCAGAAATTATAACATACAAAATTAAAATTTTGAAGCCTAAAAGTTAATCAATACTTGTTCTATCCTGGAACAGTTGGAGGGACAAAAGCCTAGCAAGTAAATAATGTTCAAACTGTGTTCCCCCCCCTACCAAATTAGTGTACTTTGGAAAAAGCATATCTTAATTTAATATTGTTTTTAAAAACCTCCACAAGACATTATTACCAGTGCTTAGACAGCTGGGAATTGTTTTATTTATCCAAATATTTACTATTTTCTTTCCTCTCCATTCTTCATCCATCTTGGATCATCCATCCATCCTTTAGCAGAGTGCCTCTTAACTATCTGTAATGAAGGACCTATTTTTTGTCTTTTAATCCTCACAGGTTAATTTTTTTAAAAAACGCAACATGGATTAATAAACATTAAATTTAAAAACCAGACTTACAAAATACAAACTGTATTACAGGAGTCAATAGATATACAAGCACTCTGTCACATGACTACAAAATATTCAGAATGCTTATTCCCAGCCACTAGACTTTTCTCATCTGGATCAGTAGCAAAACCTCTCAGATTGGCCTTAGTCCGTGGGCCTAACTTTGAGCAGCACTGCTAAATATGTTTCTGGGTAAGAATCTACATGCTTGTAATATACTCTTTCAATTCTTGCATGTTTGAAAATGTCTTTTTTAAACCCTAATTTAAAAAAAATAAATTTTTCTGACGTAATACCACCGAAAGAGAGAGAAAGACAGAGAGACGGCAGGTAGACATCATGAGGGTACACTTGCTATAGTTTGTGTCTGTAGTGTCACCCAAAGGCCCATGTGTTGAAAGCTTGATCTTCAGCCTGTCGACAATCTACTGGGTGGTGGTTGAATCTTTAAAAGGTTGGGCCTAGCGAAAGGAAGTTGAGTCACTGGCAGTATGGTCCTCAGTGCTCACCAGAGAAGCAGATTTAATACAAGATATACATAAGGATTTACAAAGTAGGCTCATACTGCCTGTGCACTGGGGATGCAAAGGAACCCGTCACAAGTCAAAGGCCTGGAGCTCACCTCAGAGTCCTGTGCAATTCCAAATCAGGAAGCTGAATAATGTGCTGGAAGCTAGGAGGTGAACGTCCAAGGAGGTGGATGTCCAAGGTGATGGCCAAGACTGAAGCTCCTCTGAAGAAACAGAAGTGAGACTTCCTTTTTTTTTCTCTTTTTATTCCATCCAGGCTACAAGCCTATTGGTGGGTGCCACTCACATGCAGGGTGGGTCTTACATCTTTGTTAAAGCCTTTCAGTCACACCCAGAACTGTGCTAAGCCAATTGACTGGGTGTTTTCTGCTCAAATTGACCCCACAGCTAACTATCACAGAGGGATCCCTTAAGGAATCATTGTGACCCTTTCTCCTTCTCCCTTTCTTTGCTTTCTGGCAGTCATGAGGTGACCAGCTCCTCTGCCACACATTCTCTGCCATGACATCATGTGATGTTCCAGGCCAAAAACAACAAGGCCAAGTAACCACAGACTGAAACCTTTCTTCAAATGAGCTAAAACAAGCCTCCTTCAAGCTGGTTTTCTCAGGCGTTTTCTCTCAGAGATGGAAGGCTGACCAACACAGCTGCTCGAAAGCAATGATAAAACAGACCTGCTGATATACTCAACACTTTAGTCAAAATACTGAATACTAGCAGCCCTCTCAGGTTCCCTCAGACTCCTCATAGCCGACATCCTTCTCCCTAAATACTCTTTATTACCAATGTTGTAAATTAATATTGCTTGTTTGTTAAGCTTATACAACTGGAATCATTCTGTCTGTATTTTTTTTTTAAAATCTGGTTTATTTCTCTCAACATTATGTTTGCAGGATTTGTGTGTTGCTGTTATGTTCATCATTGTCCTATAGTATTCTTTTGTATGGCCATGTCACAATAAAAAGAAAATCCATCCCATTGCAGATGTCCATTCAATTGCCTTCACTTTGGGGCTATTATGAACAATGCTTCTGTGAAAATTCTTGTATGCCATTTGACATACAGTTGTATGCATTCTTCTGTGTAAATATCTAAGAATGGAAATGTTGGGTCCTAAGATATGTGCATGTTCAGCTTTGTGGCCCCCCAAATTTAACCATACGGAAACCTAACTTTATTGAAACTGGACTTCTGTTATTTGTATTTTGCAACAGAGGACTGTTTTTTAAGCTTGATTAATCATTCCTATTTAGAAATGTATTCAGAGCTTCAACATAAATTTTGCTAAATTACAAATTTGTTTTGAGTGTAATAACTCTGCAGCACATATGTGTGTGCATATTTATGAGCATAACAATTTACGGATAACATTATTATATTTGTCTAATTAATGAATATTATTTTACGTTTTTGGCCATTTGATGAATAATTCCTTCTCCAGTAATTTAGTTGTACTAGTGGGGTATAGAAAGGCAGTGTTTTTCTCTTCCGATAAAATACTAATTTATTTATAATATTGAAAGTTTGTTTATCTTTTTAGTTGTATCATGGAAATTAGAACATTGACTGCCATGTTATATTTGTTAACATTCTGTGATATAAAAAAGCAAGAAATTCACTAATAATAACCAAGAAATGCGGGCAAACTAAGTTGTCTATCAACTGATGAATGGGTTAAAAAAATGTGGTGTAGATACGACATGGAATGCTACTTAGCCATGAAATTCTGCCATTCATAATAACATGGGTGGAATTGGAGGTCATTATGTAAATGAAATAAGCTAGGCACAAAAGGACAAATGCTTTATAATCTCCCTCATATGTAAAATCCAAAAAAGTTGATTTCATAAAGATTGAGAGTAGCATGGTGGTTACCAGAGGCTAAAGAGAATAGGAGAGATAGGATCAAGAAGTTAGGGTGTGCTATTGTACTACAAAAAGCTAGAAGAGAGGCTTTTGAAATTTTTAATAATAAAGGATAAAGAGATAGAGATATTAAACATTACATAAGGTATACATACATTAAAACATCACATTACCCATTAACATTCAATTTTATGATTTTATATACAGTTAAAAATAAAGTTAATTTTAAACATCACATTACCTCCTTAACATTCAATTTTATGATTTTATGTACCAGTTAAAAATAAATTTAGTTTTAAAAACTAAAAATATTTTAAGGAAGACTACAAAACTATAATTGTGTAATTGTGAAGAAAGAGAAATCATAGGAAATTCCTGAGGAATGACATTTGAAGTGGGAAAAAACTCAAGACATTAGAAATTAACTAAATAAGTAAAATACTCAAGGGAGGTATGCTGTATATGGAGTTTTAAGACTACACTTGTTGAATAGAAACAAAGGAAATGGGATGTTCTTTGAGTTAAGGTCCTTTGCTCATGACTTTCCTCAGAATATTACAGGAGAAGATTGAGGATAATGAACTTGTTTTCCCTGGGGGAAAATGTGTAAATAATTAAACAATAGAGTAGAATAAACAAGGATTTGAAGAATTGGAATTTGGGATTGATCCCCAGCTTTGCTATATAATAGCTATGTGCAAATGGGAATAATACAAAATGGAGAAAATATTTTGTATTCAAATCAATAGTTGCATTTAAATCAACAATTTAAATCAAGACAAGAGACTTCTCAAAGAGTATAATAGAATGGTTAGTTGTAAATATTAACTTGACTGGGCTAAGGGATGCCCAGAGAACTAGTAAATGTTATTCTAGGTGTATCTGTGGAGCTGTCCACAGTTTACTCAGTAGACTGAATAAAGATGATTCTCAGCATTGTGGATGGATATCATTCAATCCCATGAAGGCGTGATAGAACCAAAAGTTAGGAGTAGGTCTAATTCATTCTTTCTTCTTGACTGACGCATCCACTATATTAAAAACAAAAAATATTTCCATCAAAATTTTCTTGTACTTCTTCACATTCTATCTCTCCCCACACTTCTGGAGTTTCAGGGACAATTTACCTGCTATCAGTAATTATCTTGTTTTGTAGAATTTCATGGAAATGAAATCATACAATTTGTTTTCTTGTATCTGGTTTCTTTTGTTCACCATCCTAGTTTTGCAATTCATTTGTGCTCTTGTGTGTATCAGTTGTTCATTCCACTACACTGCTGACTTGTAACCCATAGGATGGTTTGACCACAGTGTGTTTATTCGTCTGCTGGCAGATATCATAGTTGTTTCCACATAGCTGGTTATTATAAATAAAACTACTATTCAGCAGACATGTTTTCATTTCTCTTAGGTAAATGCCTCAGAGAGCAATGGCAAAGTTGAATAGATCATGCACTTAACTTTACAATAAACTCCAATTTTTTTTCCAAAGTGGCTATACCATTTTGTATGTCTACCAGCAGTATACAGGAGTTCCAGTTTTTCTACATGCTCATCAAAACTTAAATTGTATTAATTTTTTGCCCTTCTGAAAGGTATGCTATATTATCTCATTTTGGTGTTAATTTTAATGATATTGAGTGACTTTTCTTGTACTTATTGGATATACTTGCATCTTCTTAAACCATTTGACCACTTTTAGTTGAAATGTTTATTAAAATGTAAGAGGTTTTTTTGGTGTTCTGTATACAAATCACTGTCAGATAAGTGAATTCTATTATTTCCTCCCAGTTAGTGATTGTCTTTTATTTTTTTAATTTTTTAAAAGAGCAGTTCTTAATTTTAATCAAATCTAATTTACTGATATTTATGATTTTTGTATTATAGCTAAGAAGCCTTTACATGAAGATTTTTCTTCTATGTGTTCTAAATGTTTTATTGTTTTGCTTATTGCATTTTGATCTATGAATCATTTGTAGTAATTTTTTTGTATAATAAGGCAAGGATAGAAGTTAATTCCCCTCCATGTGAATATTAGCTATCCCAGCATCCTTACTGAAAAAGACTATTCCTCTCACACTTTTGTCACACACACACACACACACACACACACACGTGCGCGCATGCACTAGGTAGTTTGAGTCTTCCAACATTGCTTCTTATTTTCAAAATTATTTTGTTATTCTAGGTTATTTCTATTTCTATAAAAGTTGTAGAGTCAACTTATGAGTTCCCACCAAAAAAATACTACTGGCCTCTTGATTGCATTGACTCTCTATATCAGTTTATGACTAATTAACTTCTATTGAGTTTTCCAGTCCACAATCACAGTGTATGCTATGGTTTAAGCATGCAAAGTTCATGTGTTCGAAACGTAATTCCCAATACTACATTGATGAGGGTAGGACCTCTAAGAGGTGATATGTCATGAGGTCTCTGCCATTACAAATGGATTAATGCCATTATCACGGGAGTGGCAGAAGTGGGTTCCTGATGAAAGGATTAATTTAGCTCTCATTTCCCCCTACCTCTCTCATCCTCTCTTGCCTTTTAGCCTTCTACCATGGGATGAGACTGCAAGAAGGTTCTTACCAGATGTTGGTTCCTTGACCTTGGACTCCCCAGCCTCCAGAACTGTAAGAAATAATTCTTATAATTTATCTGATGTCAAGTGTTGCATGACAGCAGCACAAAATGTACTTAGCATATTTTACCACTGATTTAGGTAGTTTAAATTTTCTCTCAACAATATGTTAGTTTGTAATGTATAAGTCTTACATATTTGTAAAATTTAATCCTGAAGTACTTAATGGTCTTTGAATCTATTATAAATGGTACATTTTATAAATTTCAGGTTTTAATCATTTGTTGCTACCATACAGAAATAAAAATGATAATTGCATATTGATTGATATAATTGGATTTTACTTTATTAAGTGATTAATTTCTAATACACACCCTATGTGCATGATCTTATCATCTGCAGATATATTTTGATTTTTATTTCAAATCTGTTTTTTATTTGTATTATTTGCCTTCTTACACTGATATACAAATGATGGGCTGGTATAGTTTACTATTAAGTTAAATGTTATCTGTAGTATTTTTATTGTTACCTTTGATAAAATTGAGAAAATTTCTATCTCTTTCTGTTTTGCTAAGAATTGTTACTATAAATTTCTTTGGAATTTTGCTAAAAACTTTTCCACCCCTATTGGGATACTTATTTGGTTTTTCTCCTCTGTTCTGTTAATACAATAAATTACAATTGACTTTTGAATATTAAACATCTGTATTCTTTGGATAATTTCCACTTGGTGGTGTTGTTTTATCCTTTTAAAATACTGATGAATTTGATTTATTATTCTTTAAAGAATTTTGCTTCTATTCATAAAATGTATTGGTCTGTAATTTTTTAAAGTAATGTCATATTAAGTGTTATATTGTTTTGATAAAATGAATTGAAGAGCTTGAACAGAATTGGCATTATTTTATCTTAAATTTTTGGTGGAATTCACCAGTGAAGCTCCCTTGACTTTTTTTGTGGGAAGGTTTTTTTAATAATTTAGTTTTTTAAAGTGGATATGAAGTTTTTCAGATTTACTGCTTTACCCTATATCAGTTGTCACTTGGTGACTTTTAATGAATTATCCCATTTCATGTAAATTGTTGGATTTATTGTCAGAAAGTTTATCATATTTTTCTACTCTCTCAAAGTGTGTGCATTTATAGTAACAGCCTTCTTTCCTTTCTGATATTAGCAATTTGAATTTTGTTTATTTTTTAACCAAACAAGCTAGAGGTTTACTAGTTTTTATGTGTGTATTCTACCACTGAGATAAACTCTCAACCACTTTCATAACTTCTTAAACTGAGTTTTCACTTTCAAAGTCTTTTTTAAAAATTGGAATAGATGTTTAACACTTCAAAATTTCCACTGATGAATCTCTTAACTGTGTCTCAGATTTTGATATGTTTTTGAATCATCATATTTTTAAAGAAATTGTACAGTTTTCCCCCTGTATTTTCCCTTTATCCTAAATGGTATTTACAGACATTTTTCAGGAGAAAATGTCTTTCTGGTTTTTATTTCATTATTTTTAGTGGAATATCATTATTGTTAGGTAATTCTTTAAGATTTATTGTATTTTTCTTTATGGTCTAAGATATGATCACTTCATGAACATTGATAAGAATTTGAAGAGTAGCTATATTTTCTTGAAAGCTCATTGGGCTTGAAAGCTCAAATTATATATTTGCAAAGTTACTTTGCGTTATGTAGATCTTGTGTGTCTTTTCTTAAATTTTTATCTCATCTATCTCCTTGGTTTGAGGAGTTTGGTAAATTTATGTATTTGCATACTTTTGTCTTCATTGTCCTTTTATAACCTGAAGTTTTTGCTCTACACAAATTCTTGCTGTTTTATTGGACACAAAAATATTAATAAATGTTATCTCTTAGTTGTGCTTTTGACATTATAAAGTATTTTTCTATATTTTTAAATGTTTTTATTCTGAATTTCACAATGTCAGACCCTACATTTGTGGTCTGTCATTTAGTCTTAGCTCTCAATGTAAATAGTTATTTACACAGTGCTCAACACTAATCCTTGTCTGCGTGTCTCAAGTTTTTTGATTCTTTAAAACTCTAGTAGATTTTTGTAGAAGTATTAATGATCAAAGAAAGAGACATTATGATAGCTACTGTTAATATCCAATTGTCTTGTTGTGAAGTGCAGTTGCTTACATTGTTCTGATCTGCTTAGATCTGTCCTCTTTTGTTTTATTCTCTTTAAAATTAAAAAAAAATTTTAAAAAGAAGTATGAATGGGACCAGTATTATGGGAATATTTGCATGTTTTTAACAGTTTAAACATAATCTCCTACCTGAAATTAATTTTACCTGGCTATTACATCCATGAATTACATTTTCTTTTGAGTGTTTTAAGTGTATAACTCTACTGTCTTCGGGCATAACAAAGTATTGCTGCGGAAAAGTTGGATGACAATTTATTCTTTCTTAAAAGAGTTTTAGGGCTGGGGATTTAGCTCAGCGGCATAAGCGCCTGCCTTGCAAGTGCGTGGTCATGAGTTTGATCCCTAGTACCGACTTAAAAAAAAAAAAAAGAATTTTAGCTTGTGCTAAATGCCTTTTTTAAGAAGTCCGGCATTTTCTCCAGAATATATCTTAGCATGCTGTTAGGTTTGGTTTTCCTAGAATGTGGTGTGCTCTTTCACTGTACAGTTTCAAGTCATCCTTTATTTCAGGATGATTTTCTTGAGTTGTAATTTAAAACATTTTTCTGTTCTGCTGCATTGTTTTTTTTTTGTCTTGTCTTGTTAAATATTTTTTCAACAATCATGTGATCTTTAAAATATGGTTATTTGTTGTTGCTTTTTGTTATTTTTTGTCTTTGATTTTTGAATTTTTATAATTTTGATACTTTTTTCATAAGTTTTACCATTTAAAATATTTTTCTTCGCTATAAATATTATAGTTTTTGTATTTTCATGAGTTGTTCTGACTTGCTTTTTCAGGGATATGATTGTGTTCTCTTTTCTAGTAACTTTATCTGAGATTCAACTATCACTTTTACTCTGTTGTTCATTTTTTTTTTAATGAAACAAGCTTTGCTATGTTTCTAGGAGAGGCACGGAAGAGATTTCCTTACTTTATAAATCTAGAAAAACAGTGTATTTTTCTTTTTCCCTCCAAAGTGACTAAAAGTAACTTCTGAAATTTGCCCTCTTTGCTTCCTTAGTTCCTTTCCCAACTCTTAACCAGTTATCTTTATTTGCTCTTATCAATTCACATCCTGCTTCCTTTGGATTCCTTTTACAAGATTTTATCTTCAGTATGGGACTTTGTCTTGTGAGGGGGATGTGGCTTGTTAATTTTCAGACTGCATTCCAACAGGATCCCTTGAACTTGCGCATGGATTTTGTACTCCAGAACCTCCTCCCAGCTTCAACTGTGCTCTCAGGTTGACTGTGCTTTGTAATGAGTAGCAAGCACGTGACGATTTTGTGGTCTTGTGACCTCAGAGCTCTTGGAGGGTCATTTGTCACTGCTTTTTCCTCTAATGCAAGTGCCTTGACCCTGCACAGATCTCCTTGCTGAGGGTGTTGCGCACTTGGTGGATCCTGGGGACACTTGGACACTTTGTCATCTAGATGTGTTTTGAACATCATGAGTCTTTTGTTTTGCTGCCTCAGCTTGTTTTTATGTTTGCAGGAGAATTTAGGGAGATTAACATTACCAAAACTACTGTATATTGTATCTGGTGCCACCTTCTCTCATTTTCTTTCTTTCAAATTTGCAGCTCTCCTGCCTTAGCCTCTGGAGTGCTGAAACTGCACGTGTGTGCTGCATTACCCAACACTTGATGCATTCTTTCTGATGCTTAATTTGTGCTGTCTTAAACCAGTGGAAATACATTCAATTAGGTTTCTATTTCCTTTAGCCAGGATCCCATTTGTTCCTGACAATTGTTTTCCTTTATAGCACAAAAGACATCCAAGGCTTATTGAAGACATTTCCTGATCTGGATTTTGAACAGACACTTCTACAAAGAGCCTAAATTCCTTTTACTCATGAGGTTTTTACATTAAATGTATCTACTTAAGCTGTGAAGTATTATCTTGAAAATTCTAACATGTCCTTCTCTAAGAATGTTCATAATGGTAGTAAGTGTTCCCATTAAGGCCACTATCTCTTGACTAAAGAAATACAAGGGTTGGTACAGTGAAATACTGTGAATGTTTACATTCAAAACTTTATTACAACAAAGGATACATTGCCCTTAGTTCCACTCAAAATGCTCTCTCTTTCTTCAAATGCATTTATCCTCTTGTTCTTGTCACTTTCTGCAACAGATCTGGAAGTTCTGTCAATGGTGTCTTCACGAAGTGCAATGAAAATGTGGTGAATACTACTGCCCAGTGCCATCCAGTGGAAAATCAACATGACCGACAAAAGCAAATGTTCAGACTCGATTCAGGACTTCGAGGCACTATGACAGCACAACTTAAGACATGGAAGAGGACTTTCAGAATTGGTCCAGAAAGTGATAAGAATGATCAGGTAAGTGTGTTTGAAGAAACAGGGCATAATTTTGAAGGGAATTAATGGCAGCCTGTCTTTTATTATAATACTTTTTAAAAATATGGGTTTTTGGGGTTCCCCCCCAGGGATCGAACTCACAACCTCCCGCTTGCCAGGCAGGCACTTATGCTACTGAGCTAAATCCCCAGCCCCAAAATATGTTTTTTAACATTCATTGTACTTCTTCAGTGACACCTCAAAGGGAATAAAAATACCATGGAGACAAGATTGTATTTGAACCCCAACTGGAAATAAGAATCCATCAGGTAGTGTAATGAGAAGTGAAAGAAAACCAAGCAGCAGGATAGAAATGACCATTTCCTGGGTCTCTCCTTTGTCAGGTGGAGGGTTGGGACTTTCACAAGTTAGGTTCTTTAACCCTTAGAAAAACTCAGGGGGCCAGGTACAGTAGACATAATTACAATGTTTTACAATGAGTAAGGGATTTGAAGTATTTACTTAAGTTTATCCACCAACACTTAAGACTGGCTAATGTTGTATAGATATGAGAAATATTCTGGTCTTAAATTTGTGGCCTTAAAATTTGTTTAAAAACAACAACAACAACAACAACCCAGAAAGCAGAGCACCTGAAAGTCATAGTGATTTTACAATTAATTAATTAATTTTGTTTGGGTTTGCTAAGCTTTTTATGTCTATAGGTTTCTAATTCTGACTCCAGTTGAGAAGGTTTCAAGCAATCTTTGAAAATTTTTGCAGCCTTGTTGTCTTTCTTTTCCAGAATGCCAATGGCATGAGTATCTTTGATTATAATCTCGGAAGTTCCTGAGGCTCTGCTTGTTTTTAAATATTTCCATCTATTTTCTTCATTATCAGATTGGTTAAGAAAATTTCCATGACTCTACATCCAGGGCCATGAATTCCTTCCTCCATTTTGTTGCAGAGCTCATGAACTGATTATTTCATAGTTCTAGTTTTCTATTCAAAACTGCATTTGTTTTTTCTCTATAATTTTTGTTAAGATTTTTAATGTCTTTGTTGAGGTTTTGTTTTCATTGGCTGGGGATAGGTTCCTCATTACTAAAGAGTATGGGTGGGAGTTCTGGCTCCCCATAAGGCCCTCTGATACATACACGATGGTTAGGAAGGAGGGGGGCTCATTATTGCTCCCCATGAGGACTTCACTGACGCCACAGGATGGGGGTGGTTGGCCTTGTTACTGACATGTCTTAGTCTATGTGGGCTGCTATGATGAAACACCATAGACTGAGTGGCTTAAACAACACAAGCTAATTTTCTTACAGAGTCAGAGACTAGAAATTCAAAATCAAGATTCTAGCAGGTTTCAGTTTCTGGTGAAGGCTATCTGCTTGGCTTAATGATAGGTGCTTTCTTGAGTCATCACAAGGTTGGGGGAGGAAAGACAGAGAGAGACAGAGACAGAAACAATGAGACAGAAAAGGAAAGAGAGAGAGAGAGGGAGGAGAGAGAGGGTAGGGAGAAAGAGGGGAGAAAGAGAACACACTACCTCACTGATGTCCCTTCTTATAAGAAGACTATTTCTATCATATTAGATCCCACCCTTGGGGCCTTGTTTAACTTTGATTTCTTCCTTACGGGACCTATCACCAAATATAGTCATATTGGGGATTAGGGTTTCAACATATGAAGTTTCGGTGGACTCAACGCAGTCCACACTGTGGCTGGTGGTGAGTGTCGTGAGTCTCCTCAGGGCCTTTCTAACAGGACAGGAGAGGGGAGAAGGACGAGCATCAAACTGCTAGAGTGGGGTGGTCTTCACTGACTCCAATGTCATGTGGGTGATGGGGACAGTTATTCTTGTGATTATGGTAGGTGATGAGGGACTTGCTTTTTCAGAATGAATGAGATGCCCCTGCCGGCTCTGAGGGGCAAGCTATTGAGAGGGACCTCTTGGAGAGGAACCACACATGGCCCTGCCAACAGCTGGTAAGGAAATGGGAACCTTCGTCTACAGCTCCCTGGTACCCCGATGGGGTGTTTCCAAAAGGAATGTGGCCCTGATGAGACTGGACTGCAGCCTGCGAGACTCTGAGACAAAGGATCAGCTAAGGGAGGCCTGCACTCCGGACCCACAGAAGCTGTGAGATAAAAATGATGTTTTGCTTTAAGGCACTGTACGTGGGAATTTGTGATTGCACAGTGCTCTACTTTCCAATTCTCTCCTTCCTGTCTGTGATCTAGGTCACCCGCCACCTCTGCTCCAGTGACATAAACGAGGAGTAAATATAAACATTTTTGGACATGATTTGTCTAAGCAAAATCTGACAAAAACCGGATACATTTCCTACCATATGAAGTAAGTGGGCTTATTGGAGAATAGTCTTCTCTGCCAAAAGTTGGAGGAAATAACAAAGGGCAATAAAATTTAATATCAGAGGACATGGCAACAGATGGACTGTAGGCTTAAAAAGATGAACACTGGAACCTCTAAGGTGAATGAATCTCTTATGACTAAACATGAGAGACAGGTTTTATAAGTATGCAGGAAAAAAAAAAGCAAAGTTGAACTATCATGAAAAAGATTGAGATTTAAAAAAAAAGTTAAAAGGCAAAAACCTATGATTAGCATCAAAAAAAGTACATCTCTGCCAAGAATTTAATCAAGAAATAAATAAAACAATTTTAATAAGGCTGATAGTAGTAACAAAATGTCTGCTCTCAAGAAACATGAACAGCAAAGCAAAATCACTGCGGAGCAAATAATGATCATGCTGGCACCGGTGCTAAAATATCGTGCAAGAAACAAATTTCTACTCCAGAAGCACAAACATGCCACTCACTTCTTGCCCACTTCAAAAAAAATTCCAAAAGTCAGCAGCATGAATCTCGGGCTAGCCAAACATCATATTATTTTCTCCTCAATTAAATCATCTCAGTGAGCTACAAATGTTTCTTTTGTCACTAACCGCTCCAGGTGGGCCTTGTTAGCTCCCAGTTTATCGCCAGATTGTTAAACCCACTGCTCAACTGAGTGCTGTCATTTCCTCCTCCTCCCACGTCCTCTACCTCCACTCTCCTAAATCGCAACTGCTCAGCTCTCCCACTCTTCCCTCGTCCCTCCACCTCCTCAGGAGCTTCCACATGGCCACACATGGGGGAAACAAAATTCTCTTACCAGTCTGACATCACCTTTTCCTACATGTGCTTCCCCCAAAGCTCGGCTCTTCTGCAAAGGTGACTCTGAAACTATTTTAATAAATTTAAGGAGCGCGGAATCTACGGATTAGAGTAAGTTCTCTTTGATTTCGAAGAGATTCAACAGTTCTTCTCTTAAGCATCGTCCTCTTTTCTGTATGTTCCTGGGTGTTGATGGTTAGGTAAATATGAAATATGAGAGCCAAAGAGGCAAGACTAAGCCCAGGGACTAGGTTCTAGGTGGTGTCTCTCCCGTTTTTAGAGAAGGAGCAGCATTGTTAGCCGACTGGTAAAAAAATTGTACCAAGAACTTAGCCTCCACTTTAGAAAATTTTATTCTTTAAATAATTCAGTTATTAATTCAGAATATGCATCCTACTTGCTGTTTGTGTGCTAGGCATTCCTTACTGTCCCATGTACATTGACAAACAGACTTTCCAAGAGGCCATCAGGATTAATAATAAAGGAGGGCTGGAGTGCAACTCCGTCATACCGCGCTGGCCTAGCACGCCCAAGGCCTTGAATTCCAACACTTTTACATCCCCAACCCCCCTGCACCCCCCAAAAAGAGAAAAATAGAGATTGTGGTAGGAAATGAGAAGAGTCCAGTGTTAAGGAATAAGACAAGAAGGGATTGAGGTGGTTAGGGAAGGTAAGGGTTAATTTTATGTGCCTGCTTGATGGGACTGAGGAATGCTCAGGTGCTGGTGATGGTATTTCTGGGTGTGTCTGCGAAGGGGTAACATTTGAACTGGTGGACTGAGTAAAGATGCCCTCACCACTGTAGGTGGACACCATCCAATCTACTAAGGACCCCACAGAAGAAAAAGGTGGGCACAGGGTGAATTTATAGTCTCTTCTCTAGTGGAAGCATTGTTTCTCCTGCTTTTGGACACTGGTGCTCCTGGGTTTCTGGCCTTGTGCTTTGAACTGGGACTGAAAATAGTGGCTTTCCTGGTCCTTAGGAATGGACTCGAACTGCACTAGGGACTTTCCTTGTTCTCCATTTTATAGCCGGCAGATGGTGGGACTTGCCGGCCTCCTTAATTGCATAAGCTAATCCCTCATGATAAACCTCTTCCTGTTTTTTTGCTGTCTAGGTAGCCACCTACCTCTCTCTAGTGCAGTGATGGCAAAGCTTTCAGAGCTTTCAATGCTACAAAATGTGGCACGTGTGCCATAGGTTCGCCACCACTGTTCTAGCCTATTGGTCCTTTTATCTGGAGGAGCCTGCCTAATAGAAGTCCTCACTAAGACGATTTTCATGGCATCTTTGGTGTGTGTGTTTTTTGGTCTCTGCTGTTTGTCTCTTGGTCCTTCATCACTTTCATTCCTGTTTCGCTTTCATACTCCTAACTCAAAACAGGTTTCTCTCAGTCTTTTTTCTCAGGGGACAGACTAACTGCCTTTATTGAGTGCAAAAAGAGATGAATTTGCACTGTGTGATGCTGGACAGCGTGGGGTCTGTGGTCAGATTTTCCTCTGGCTTTGAATTGATTATGCTGCTTTTCAATCATGCAAACTTATATGTATTTCTTTATTTTTTTATAAAAAAGAGTGTAGTGGTACAGCATGTGCCTAGCATGTGTGAGGTTCAAGGTTCAATCACCAGAAAGGTGATTATTATGGTTCCTAGATTCTAAGGTTGTCAAGAGGATTAATTAAAATGCTACATGCAAAACAATTAACTCAGTGCCTGCTGTATAAAAATTAATGGATGTTAGCAATTGCTATTATTGTTTCTTGAGTGTATTTAAGATAAGCAACCTTTCCGTGTGTGTGTGTGTGCGTGTGTATGTGTTTCTGTGTGTGTGTGAAAGTTGCTAAATTTATGATTCTTCAGACTCCAAAGAATTAAGCATCTGATAAGCATGATTAATCGAGTCAAAAAGATCATTAGCTTTTACCAAGTATGCAAGTGTCTATCTGTTACTCTATTCTAGAGGCTGACGCAGCAGGATTCCTTGAGTCTAGGAGTTCAAGGCCAGGCAGAGCAGCATAGAAAGTCCACATCTCTTAAAATTTATTCATTTTAATCACATATATTTTACACAAATGTATTTCTTTACTGCAATGGATTTGTATGTATATTAAAGAACAGCACAGTCAGTTGAACCACACTAGAATTAAATTGAAAGAGACTTAAGAACCCAGGCAATGATAGTTCCTTTATCGTTAATCTATTGATAATCCTCGTTTCTCCCAGCCCCAATTGTCCTCTAGAGATTTGCCTTTAGAATTCAAGAAGAGACTGGGGATTTAGCTCAGTGGCTCAAGCACTTGCTTGGTAAGCACAAGGTTGTAAGTTCAAACCCCAGTACAAAAAAAAAAAAAAAAGAATTGAAGAAGAATCAGTAGGTTGACAGAAATCAAAGTCCTCCT
Organism: Hydrochoerus hydrochaeris; assembly: GCA_004027455.1. Taxonomy (NCBI): domain Eukaryota; kingdom Metazoa; phylum Chordata; class Mammalia; order Rodentia; family Hydrochaeridae; genus Hydrochoerus; species Hydrochoerus hydrochaeris. The sequence goes on from PVLA01011227.1 coordinate 23,540, forward strand.
AGATGACCTCTATGTAGAGTTCTGAGACTGTCACTTAGATTGATATTAAAAGTTTCCTGAACTGCAAGATTCAGCTACCATTCTTCAAAGATAACTTTACTATTCTTTCTGAATCCATGGAACCCATCTACTTAGGTTTGTGTTAAGTGTACTTAGACTTCTGCACAGCTCCTGAACTTGAATGATTAAGTACCTTCTAGACACCTTCATAGCATTTGTTATTGGCTCTCAGCCTCTATATGATTTTGCTACTGAAGTGATTTCCTAAAAAAATTTAGCATCTTTCCCTTCAAATCCCTTTTCTCATCAAGAAAAGACCATGGTTACCCAATTAACCTTCACAGGTTGGTCACAAGTATCTTGGTTTTTGTTTTGTCATATCTTAATCTCAACAGGCATTCCTCACTAGCCTAACCTCCTCTCTTGATCATAACTCTTTGCTCTTTAGACCCAAAGCCTTGCAATTTCTCGTTCAGGCATAATCCCCTCAGTGGTTCTTCTTTCATACTTTTGGAAAACCTTTTGCATGATGCTCACATGTCACATCTGTTGACAAGGCCACCTTTGTACTGGATGCACTAACCTGAAGATAGAACAGTAACTTTTCCATCAAAGCATCCAAGATGTTGCTAGACACATTTGTAGCTGCTCAAGAAATTTCCCTAAATCAATAAACAAAATTTAATTCCACTGATTTACTTGCTGCTATGTATATATGGGAAGACTGTTCCTTAATACTGAATAAGATCTGGTATGTGATGCCATATGAAATTTGCAAGGTCTAAGAGAATAGGTAGATAAATGGTCTCACTGTTGTAGCTAACGTTTAGTAGGGGGTATTTAAATGAGCAGCATTGAACTATTTTCTGGTCTTAAAGATCATGTTAAATATTGAAATGGTTCTCACATGTGACACTGGAAGGTGGTGGCTAGGCGTAGCTCTGAGTGTGTTAGACTATACTGAGCTACTTGTATATCTACTTTGCTGTCAAAGTCCATCCCATGGTTATAGCTCAGCTTTAGGCTGTGCATGTACAAAGATTACAGTGAATGAAGAGATGAAATCCATATGGAGAAGATCTATTAACAAAATTTAGGCACAAAATTAGTAAACTTAATAAATATTTTAAAAATAAAATACAGTCCATCTGGGAGAAGCATAAATTTTATATTCATTCACAAGGGCAATCCACTTACTGATTCATAGTTCTAACTTCCTTTACTAATTTGAAATAATTAGTCACTCTATGTGACAATGCGAGCATTGCAACTAAAGGTCTTTTATATTTTGATTTGCATAATTTGTGAATATTATCTATAAATATTATGCTATCTATAAATACTATCTATAAATATTTCCTCAAAGTTGGAGGCTATATAATGACCAAAGAAAACTCAAGCCAAGTATTTGTGTGAAATATGCATTTCTCTCAAAGATCTTAAAGAGTTTTATATTTATTTATTGGGACCAGGATCGAACTCATTTATTTATTTTATTTAGTCTTTTTGAGATAGGGTCTCTCTGTGCAGTTCAGGCTGGCCTTGAGCTCACTTTGTGGCCCAGGCTGGTCTCAAGCTCACAACAATGCTCCTGCCTCAGCCTCCTGAGTGCTGGGATTATGGACATGCACCACCATGCTCAGCTAAGAGTTTTGTTTGAAATGAAGCAATTTTTTTTTTTTTTACCTAAGGTGAAAACATTTGGTATAAACATCCGCTTGTTTACCAAAATTTTACTTCCCCTCTTACTTGCCCTGCTCAAATTAGCTTAATAGGGAAAGGGTGTTCTAGAGAAACTTCCCATTTCAAACTTCCCAGGAGGTGCTATCTTCCTCTTCTAGCTGTAATCTTATTTAAATAGCTAAGACAGAAGTGGTAGTTTTCTGTATACTTATTTTTATTCTGAACAAGTACTTCCTGTGGTGTACACTTGCCTGGAAGTGAAGTAAGGTAGGTTAGGGTGAGGTCTAATTAAGCTCTTCTGGTACGGTGAAAAAAGTGTATCTCACAGTTTCCCAGACTGGTGTCCAACTCATGGGTTCAAGAGATCCTTCTGCCTCTGCCTCCTGAGCAGATGGCACTAGAGTTGTGCACAACCACTCTCAGGACCTATAAAAAGTTTTAATGGTTAAAATATTTCCCCCAATCACAAGATTTCCAGAACAGGCTTCTAGAGAAATTTACTAGAGCTGTTCAACGCTATTTCTTCTCAGAAGCACTTATTATCCAGAAGATCACTGTGGAAGGGAATAGAGGAACAACAGAGGGACAAATTTCATTGGCCAACTGGAGTCCTGGAGATGGGGCTTCTGGCAAAACAAAAAAGGACCTGATGAAAGTCCTGGGCACAGCATTGCACCATGCCTGAGGATTCTGGTCATCATGTAAGGGACTGCTTGGCGTTTGCTCCTGGTCTCCACCCTCCACTGGTACCCTCTGTGACTCGGTATAGAGCAGCAGTGCTTGTGGAGTCTGCAGCGAAAGACTCATTTCCCAATCTTCTCTCCATGTCGCTTTGAATTTGCAGCGACTCTCATTCTGTTTTCCTCTAAGGGACTTTACGGATGTGGAACAGAACTCCTGGGTGAATTCCTCAGTGCTCACCGCCTTCCTGCGTGTGCACAGGTGACACACTGCAGAGCCCTGCCGTGAGCTACAGTAGCTGCAAGACAGTTGCTGGAGGCACCCTGCTCCTCAGCTCCTGGCTTCAGCTTTTAGGACAGAGGTGAAAGCTTCAGAAGCCTGAGTCATGATGTGCTCTTAGTACTTTTGCCAGAACGTCAGGGAGGAGGTGCTTGGTACTGCACATGGCTTCCAGCTGGATGGAATTAGGGCTGTTTGTTTCACCTCAAGGACTTATTAATCACTGAAGACTGGAGTAATAAGGGTGCACCACGGACAGCATTTGAGGAAGTGAGCAACACCAGGGAGGTTCCCCACTGCTGCTATTCGCCTTTCTCCTACAGAGAAACAGAGGTATTGATCAGATTGTTAGGGGCGAACAGCCTGAAATGAGTTCACTGAGCTATCTGAGGTCAGAAATGTCTTCTATGATAGCTCAGGAAATATTAGGCTAGAAATCTTGGAGGGCTGCTAATCTGCATGGCAGAGGGCAGATTATAACACACAAGGAACACAAAAGAGGTCAGAGCTGACTTCTGGTTTAAGTTCTGTTAGCCTTTTAGACTATTGATATATGTTATTAAAAAATCATTATATTTCAAACTTAAAGAGTGAACAGTGAAAATGGTCTTAAACATTAATAACCCTACCTTCCCACTCCTGCCACTACATTTCTATCATCATAAGAGACCAAAAATTGGAAACACTTTGTGCAGTGATGAAATTGGGAAATAAAGCCTACAAATGATTAAAAGTAACAAATTAAAACTGAATTACAAGGTAAGTGGGAACAATATAGTCAACATTACATTTGTATGTATATAAGCTATAACATTTCCTGCTTTTTTTTTTTCCTTGACTGAACCTATACAGACAGAAAAATGGTTTAAGTGGATGTAAATCCAGAAAGTAAATTTATGGGTTTATGTTTCTGAAAAGTTCAGGGATCCGGCTTCAGGCTGAGTTGCATCTAGCTTCATAAATGATGTCATCAGGATTATCTTTCTCCATCTTTCAGCTCAGTAATTGATTTCCCTCTTTGATGGTTCCCAGCAGTCATGCGTTTACATTCTTAACTTGGGAACGCCCTAAAGAAAAGCAAACTTCTCTCAGCCCACTTCCTGGAATTGAATCTCGCTAGATTGACTTGGGTCAGGAGCCCATCCCTGAATGACTGACAGTAGCCATGGTGATGGAATTGCATGATTGATCAAGTCCGACTTGTACACACTTGCCAGGGCTAAAGGGACTGAGAGAGGGTGAAGGGCCGGTTCCCCAAAGGAAAGCAGTGGGCCGTCATCAGAAGGAAGATAGGTGCTGAGAAGACAAAGCAACCGATTTACACTTCAATTGATAAATAGCTGGATTTTTGTTTGTTTCCTTTTGCTGAAGAGGATGCAACACATGGCCACCGGCATGCTGCACACTTGGCTATCACTGGGCTATAACCTCCGGCCCTACCTTGGGTTTTTTAAAGGTAAAGGGACATTTTTTGGAAAAGAGTTCTTTATATTCAAACACAAGCAGCCCCCTTAGGGAGCTATATGCTTATCCAAATGTTTTCTCTGATTCAACATGTTTTTGGAGCTACTTTTTTTTAAAATTGCCTCCCGAGTCCATTTAAAAACCGTCAAGCAAAATTTGTCTCATTAATTTATAGTTACACAACATTTTGCCGGAAACATCCAACCCCATTAAGTAGATTAGGATTCCTTCTCCATTTGAGAATAAATATGCAAAATAATGTGTGCGAAACAAAGCAAGGGGAAACTTCAAAAAAGGAATTTTAAAACCAATCTGAAGAGAAGAATGGAACAATCACTCCGTGGAAATAAGCCATAATCATTTTAAGGAAAAAAGCCGTAAACAAGAGCTTGGCTTTACTGCTTCTGGGTGTAGGTGCAGAAGGAGCCAGGACTTTTATGAGCTTGTTGCTGGGACTAAGTTTCTTCTCATGTGTTTGGAAGAAGCAATGGTTAAATATCAAGGAGCAACTTGTCTACCAACATAAACATCAAAAGTACTGTGCTCCTGCATCCTCAGTAATGCCAAGATTGGAAAAGGGTGCTCCTGAGCAGATGGTTTGACAGACTAAAGCATTACTTTGCTGAGCCTCCGTGCTTGCTAATTAATTCTTCAGTTTACTCAGGTTTAAAATGATTGTTCAAAACAAGACATCCCTTAAAATAAATGCTAGGTGAAAGTCTCAACACAGTATTGATTATTAAGACCGTTGTTTCAAACAGCTGAGGGTTGTCATTAAATAACAGAATTGCCTTACCTGCTCTGTTGGTTTAATTAAGCTATTTCCAGTTTGTAGAAAGATTATCTACAGTTTCTTGTATTGTCTACAGTATTCTTGTTCTTCTGCATCGCATTTTCCAATTTTCTAACTAGAATGGCAGGCAGAATTGTCTAGTAGGTTTCATTTTATAATTCAGATATATAATACAGTTGACATTTATTACTGGAAAGACAGATTTTGACTTGGATACCTGAGTATTAGGAATTAAAAGTTGTAAATCATCATTGTGAGACTTTACAATGTTACCACGTCTCACCTAACTTCTGTAACTTTCTTCTTCCTTGGAAAATAGGAAAACTGGCTACTTGGCTATCTCATGCAGAACAGTAAGAGTTAATTATCTGTTACCAAAGATGTTGAGATCATGTAATATTTGCACTCTACAGAAGATTAGAAAAGAAAACCTGAGGCTTAAGGTTTTTATTGCATTGAATTCTTAAAATTTATTAAAGGAATTTTGGGATGGGTTTGTTCTTTCTTTCTTCTTTTTTTTTTATTAGAATACTAACTCTGAAACTAGGTCTGTGCCCATGTGAGCCATGCAACTATTTATTTAGAACAGTCAAGGAAATCTCAGATGCATCTTTATAATGAGATAGGCTTTCCAAGTGTATGTTATTTCCTTAGAAAAACAAGCACATTTTGAAAGATGTAATAGGTTGGACAAGTTGCTAGGCTATTGTCGCTTGAAACTGTAGCCCAAAGGCCTGAGATGTAAGGAAATTCATGATCTAATCAACTACAAAAGTGGCATCAGATATGATATAAATAGGTGAGTGGGATGGGGAAAATGAGGATATGTTGGTTAAGGGAACAAAGTCAATTAGACAGGTGAATAAATTCTGAAGATCTATCGTCCAGCTTTATGACTGTGGTTAATAACTTGTGGTTTACATGAAAATTGCTACCAGAGTAGATGTTAAATGTCATCAAGACAAAAAAGTCAAGTAGGCGAGATGATACATATTAGCTTCAATCATTCCATAATGATAGATATATCAAAATATCACACTAGACACCATCACTAAATATAATTTTTATTTGCCAATTTAATAGACAAACATTATAATAGAAAAACATAATGGGTATAAATGAAGTCAAGACACACTTGCCTTTTCTTCCTTCTGCTTTTGGGCTTTCATGAACATCTCTCTGTGCTGCGCATTAACAGCAGATAACAAAATTGACCACTGTTCTTCCAATTCATTGCCTGCCACTTGTCCTTTTTACTTTGTTTTTTGAGACGCAGTCTCGCTGGGTAGCCTAGGCTGGCCTCAAACTCGGGCTGAACCTCCTGTCTCAGCCTCTGAGTGCAGTGCCATCACACCAGGTACCTGCCACTTTCCTTTGGAAACTCTAAACTGCAAAGGACTTAACATTTCTTCCATGAACTTACCATGCTTTTTCTGACTTTCATGGATTTACCCACTCTGCTTCCTTTTCTGCTAATATTTTTCTTCCTCCTGCTGAGCCCTGCTTCTCACTGCTAGGTCACAAGAACCTTCCTCAGCTGCACTGCTGCCTCCTGCTGGGACCGTCCTGTCCTGGACCATGCAGGCAGGCGCATTGTCTTACTGCACGCTCGTCTTCCCTGCCAAGCCTGTATGCAGCTGTTCAGAAAGGAAATAGAAGAGAAAGAACTGAAAGACTGCTGGGAATAGCCAAGTAATTCCCTGCTACCCCTTCTGTATAGTCATGGATAGATACAGACTCCTGAAGATTCATGATGGCCCTGGTAGTTGCTTTCATGGATGTTCATAGAAGGAACTGTCTAGGAGAGGAAAGAGCGAGACTTGACAAATGAGTAAGAGTTTTGGAGCCACGGGAGGTTGGGGCTACAGAGGGAAGGGTGTGCGTAGAGCTGGGCATGTGGGAGAGTCTGGGCATGTGGGTGTAAACCAGGTTTACCGGGCTGTCACAGGGGAAGAAGCTGAGGCCCAGGGAGAGCAGACAGGCCTGAGGTTTTCGTTCTAGAAGGAGGGGGAAGGCTTTGGGGATTAGGAGGCAGGAATGCATCCCAGACTTGTGTTTTGGAGATTCATTTGCAGCTGTGTAGAAGAGGAATGGAAAAGGTAATCAGGCTTTGTAGAGTTTTAAGCAACAGACACTACCTTCATTCACGGTGACTGATTGGAAGGATTCACAGGAAAAGTAAAGGAGACTGTCTCGGTTACTTTTCTCTCATTGCTGGGACAAAATTCCTGACACCCAAAATTAAGGAAGGAAAGTTTTATTTAGCTCCCGTTGGAAGTTTCGGTCCTTAATCAGCTGGCCCCAAGGTAGCTTGGCATCATGGCACAGGGTCAATACCTCAAGACAGCAGCCAGCAAAGTGACAAGAGCAAAAAAAGGGGGAAGAGCAAGCCCTCCCTTATATTGTATGCAAATGAGTAAGAGTTTTGGTGCCATAGGAGGTTGGGGCTACAGAGGGAAGGTTAGGTTCCCTAACCTCTGCCACCCAGGACAGATATAGCACTTACAAAATCTCTGTGCCCTCTTCTTGCACAGGATGAGGGTATTTACAAAGCTAGAACCCTGGCTCCCTGCTGAGTCTCTCAGTTAAACTTCTAAACTCCTCAAGTTGACACAGTGTATCAACCATAACAGAAACCAAACTACATCTACCACTGCCCAACCAGACTGCAAAAGGGTGCAAACAGTGTTGTTCCTGGTTCTACACAGCTCTGGTCCCTGCCCTGTCTTGTTGTCCACTCAGCTCTAAGTAATCTGGTGTCTCCCCACCAGAGACCCAGCTGCTTTTTGCAGCCTCTGCATCCCAGCTCCCAGGCGGGAGGTTTGTCTGGGCTGGCAGCAGCTTCCAGTCTGGTGCGGTTCTCCTGGGCCAGCCGTCAGCAGTGCATTGGGTCAGATTCTTTCTTCTACTGAGGCCTGGGCTGCACCTGTGGTAACCATAAATGGTCTGGCCTAAAATCCTCCAAGAAGGGAACAGAACGTAGGGTGACCACAGGCTAAGACAAGTGGAGCCGAAAGGCTCTGACGTGGTTTGCGTGTGAATCCCAGATCCACTGTTGAAACCTTTATTCTTCTGTGCAGCCCTGTTGGGAGGTGAAGCCTAGGGGAGGTGCTTGGGTCTTGGGGTCAGAACCTTCAGGAGTCAACTGTCACCATCTCCCACAAGTGAGTGAGTTGTCACTGTCACAGGACTGTAGTAGTTACCCCAAGAGAAGGCTGTTATAGAACAAGATTGCCCTGTGTTTTGTCTCTTCCATATGCGTCTGTTTGTCCTGTTTTTCCCCATAATCAGAGGCAGCACAGGGCCCTCACCAGATAACACATCCTCACCCTCCAATCTTAGCTCTTTCCAGCCTCCAAGACTGAGAGTTAAATGAACCTCTTTTCTTTATAATTTACCAAGTCTCAAGTATTCTGTTATAGCAACAGAAAATGGACTAAAAAGGGGCCCCTCACCTGGGCATACACAAGACAGGGGCTTAGACCAGAGGCAAGAGATTAGTTGAGAGCCTTTTGCACAGTTGGAGTTGGGTGAGGACAGAACACAGATAGCTAAAATGTGTATGAAAAGAAAGGATGAATTAAACCATATATTAAGGAAGTGAAATTGGCAGAACTTGGGAATATAATTGACTGGGTTTGGGACATGAGAATTCGGTTGATGAAGGGCTGGGGATTTAGCTCAGCAGCATAAGAGCCTGCCTGGCAAGTGCAAGGTTGTGAGTTTGATCCCTGGTAGAAAAAAAAATATCTAAAGATCTTGATAGTGACTCGGTTGCTGGGCGCTGCCTGAGTGTCAGCGTGACCCCTGGGCAGCAGCCAGGGCCGTGGTGACGGACTGCAGTGAGGAGCAGCGATACCAGCTGGAGGCTCTGGACTCCATCGACCCTGACTCCTTCACAGCATTATTAGAAAATCCACCCAGCTTCACCGTTATTGTGACATCTGAGGCTGGAGAAAATGATGAAACTGTCCAGACCACCCTCAAGTCTACACACAGTGAAAAATACCCAGACGAAACTCCTCTTTATGAAATATTCTCCCAGGAAAATCTAGAAGATAATGATGTCACAGACATTTAAAAATCATTAGCATTGCAGGCTGAGGAAAATCTTGGTGTGGCCATGATCTTTACTCTAGTGACGGTGGTGCAAGAAAAATTAAATGAAATAGTAGAGCAGATAAAAACGAGAGGAGAAGAAGAAAAGAAACTCAAAGAGAAAGAAGCAGAAGAAGCAGAGAAGCAATTATTCCACGGCACCCCTGTTACAATTGAGACTTTCTTATGCTGGAAAGCCAAGTTTGATGCAGAACTCTTGGAAGTTAAAAAGAAATGGATGAAAGAAGAACAAGCAGGAAAAAATAAACTTGAGTCACAAACAGCTGTTTGAAACAGATCATAATCTGGACACCTCTACATCCAATTCTTGGAGGGTACCGGAAGTAGATGAGTCCTTGTTCCAGGAAATGGGTGACCTAGAGCTGGGGGACATTGAAGATGACCCAGACTACAATCCTGCGGATGTGGGCAGTGACTCTACAGAGTGACAGAGCATCTCTGTCTCCAGAGAGGCCCAACAGCATCTGTGGCTGTGCCGAGAGGGTTTTGATTTTCCTTGCTTTCTTTTGTCTAAGAAAAAAATGATTTTCAGGAGAATATTCTTCTGATCACTTTCATCATCGAACTTAATAAACTGACCGTAACAACAACAAATTGAGAGAGAATTCGGTTGATGAGCCTTAACCGTGAGTTAATGCTCTTTAATATCTCTTTCCCAGGTAGAAACAGGCTGGTTTGATCTATTAATAGTCAGTAAGTTGGGAAGCACTTGAAACCAAGCTGTGTATTTATCCTGAGCGAGGATAGGTGGGCTCTGGATGCAGTTGTTCTTCAGGATCTACAGGAGCTCAGGAGTGGCCTGGTCTGCAGACCTGGGTTGGCACAGCGGTGCTCAGTATTCATCAAGAAGATGAGCGAGAGTGTGTGTGGAAGGATCCAAGGAGAACAGGGAGAATGAAAAGAGAGGCAACCTCCACAGCAGGTCAAGGCAGATGGAGGTGAAGCCACCAGGCGATTCCATCTCTGAGAAACACACAATCACAGTGAAAGAACTAAAATTCTAAGCACTTATGAGGTAGTTTTTCAGTGAGTCTCCAATTGCATTTATTAATTAGCATATTTCTATCTCTGATTTTTTTCTGTTGCTTCTTACAAGATTTGGATACATGCCTGAAAACTTCTAATTACATCAGATATTTCTATCACCTCTGTCTCTTTAGGCAATTAGATATAGTATGCAAGTGTGTGTAAGTGGAAGTAGGACAACAGATTAAAGTAATTTTTATCTACTCATCTCTCCATAGTTAGCACCTCTTGACACATAATCAAGACCTTGAATATGCTACCTTTTGTCCACACCTTATATTGCTTTGTCTGTCGCTTTTATAATGTAGTACTTCATTAATTCTAAACTTACTGCTTCAAGGTAAAAAAAATCTTTCGTATATTTTGGAGGGCAATATCTTTCTTAAAATAAGTCAGTCTAAGTCATCTGATATTGTCTGCTACATCAGTAATGTCTTTGGTTTTTATTTCTACAATAAAAACAAATTGTTGACAATTTTTTGATATTTTTATCTGCAGCCAAAGACTCCCAGGCTGCTGCGTTTCAGTTGCAAATTGTGACCCACCATCGGGCTATAAAATCAATTTATTTAAAAAAAAATCAATTTACTTCATCACATAAATTTTAAGAAAACTAAATGAAATAGAACAGAAACTATTTTAGTGTGTTACATACAGAGTTGGTTTGCTTTGTAAAAATTTTGTTTCAGCTGGGCATGGTGGTACACGCCTGTAATCCCAGCACTCAGGAGGCTGAGGCAAGAGGATCCTTGCCAGTTTGAATCCAGCTGGGGCTACAGAGTGAGCCCAAGGCCAACCTGAACTTCATAGTGAGACCCTGTCTCAAAAAGACAAAAAAAAATTTGTTTCAGTTGTATAAAACTGGTGCATAATTGCTCCTGTATGTGGGTGTGAAGGAGTGTATATGTCTATAAGGTTGGGATATCAAGTTTATTGCTAGCTATAGATTGTACTTTTTAAAAAAAGGCTTAATTTTGAGAAACAGGTCAAGCACTCTGATTCCCTCTTAGATCCTATCCCATTGGAAATTATTTTTTTCTTCTTAGTAACCCAGAATTTAGTGTAGTGTCTCACATGGGATAGGAATCCAGTAAATGTTTGTTCAGTAAGTGAGTGTATGAGCTCCAGTGTTGTGTGGGTTAATTTCCCCTGATCTCATTATCCTACATTTGCTGATGTTCAGCATAGGCTGTGATACAGGGAGAAAATAAGGACAAGAAATCAACTCAGTCCCTCTAGGAGCTTTAAAAAAGGAAACCTGATTTAGACAGAAACAATTATTATGCATTTCAGCCACACTACTGGGCAGAGAATGCCAGAAACACTAAATGGAAATGCTATGTATAGCACATTTATAAAGTTCTGAAATATTATCATACAGCTACAATCTTGTTCATTCCATTTATAGGAAATATTTCATTTTAAAAAATTCTTTGTTCTGTGAAGAACCCATTTATTCTGATTCTTAAGCTTCCAATGAAAATAATTCAGCCTGGCAAATATATGTTGATGGCTAGGAAAAACAAAGACAGATATAATATTTATATTTTCCTCTCTTTCCTGACGAGCAAAACCCGCAGAGCTTGTATTTCTCAGACACTTAGGTCATGCGACTTTATTCAATGACACCTCCCAGTGGGAGCTGTTCTCTCTGGAATGAGCTAAGTTTAGTCAAATTCTCAGATGGAACTTGAATGCCGAGAAACTTACAGCTAATAGAAATAGAAAACAGCAGATGAATCCCACAGCCCTAGCAAAGAGCCACTGAAATCACTGATGTGGCATCCGAGAAAGGGAATCTGCCACCCATTACACCTGAGGGAAAATGTCAGAGTCCTGTGTTCCAATACCTGAACAACTTGTGCAATTTTGTCAGTTGTGAAAATTTACAAGGGAGTTTTTTCTAGTTCATTTTCTTCTTTCTTTCTTTCTTTCTTTCTTTCTTTCTTTCTTTCTTTCTTTCTTTCTTTTTTGTTAATGAAGTGAAATCATCATATGGTTAAGTGACGAAAGCATCAAACCATTTTTTCCCCCAATCAAAACACAAAACAATTGCAGAGGCTCTCAAAATGTAAAATTATCCATAGTTTTACAAATAATTGCTCATATAGTTCAGCTAAATAGCATTATTTAGCCGAACACATGGTTTTCTTCAAATGCGGTTAATCATAATGCCTCCAGGTTGAAAGGGCTTCTAGATTACCATCAAGTTTTAGCCCAACCAACTGGTACAACTGGTGTTGGTCTTAGAGGAAGTTTTTCTGGTTTGTGGTAGAATGAAAACCCCAAGGACAACATAATCACACTTTCAGAACTGTTCTTTGTTCGGAAGGATTGTAGCTCTGTCCGTGTGTATGTGTGTGTGTGTGTGTGTGTGTGGTGCTGGGTACAAAGCATAGAAGCTCATGCATGTAAGGCAAGCATTCAACCAATGAGCTACATTTGTTGGTGTTAAGATAATTCTTCTTCATTTAAAAAAATGAAATTATAATGACAGTTAATGATTTTTTTTTAATGGGGGAAATGTTGGTAGTCCTTAAATGGGGAGTATGATCAATCCTAAGCCTCCACCTCGCCTCAGTTGTTTGGTAAGTTCGTTTAGCTCTGCCAGAAGCAAGGGATGTGACTTCCCCTGGAGACCAAGCACCTGGAGAGAAGGCTTTCAGAATACTCTTTAATATTTCTTCAAGCATTCAAAAGCTCTCTTTATCATGGATGTATCTCTCTAGAAGTCCTCCCTAAAGGTCCTATTATGAATTTGGTGCCTGGGAGGAGGTAATTAATTATAAAATATGCAGAACTGTTTCTTTCTTCTTCTTTTTTGGCAAGGCTTACTCAGATATAGTCTAGATTATTTTAATGATCCTCTTTACAGTATAGGCATTATAAATAATATTATTAAAATGAAAAGACTTTTGTTGAGCCAAATTGCTCCTTGCCCCTTTCAAGTGATTTTTTTTCAGTTTTAAATAATTTTTCCAATGGAAAGAAATCCTTGCAAGAGATAACAGAAACATATTTTGAATGTATTATAATAGTATTAACTTGTACTTGAGAAAATAGGTTGACAATAATTTCAAATGGCAATCCTCTGAACTGTGATCTTTAATCCTGACAGCTTATATTAGTTCATAGCCATGATGTTAAATTATTTTTTTTTTGTCTTTTTGAGACAGGGTCTCTCTATGCAGATCAGGCTGGCCTTGAGCTCACTTTGTAGCCCAGGCTGGTTTTGAACTTCCAACGGTCCTCCTGCCTCAGCTTCCCGAGTGCTGGGATTACAGGCGTGAGCCACCACGCTCTGGCTCCATGATATTAAATTATTAACATAGTTACTAATCCCTTACATTGTAGTCTTTGCACTTTACAAAGCTGTTTGATATCGTAGTTTCACTTAATCCTTATGATATAGTCAAGGAAGTGTTGTTATCTTTATTTTAGAGTTGGTAAACTTGAGCTGAGAACTAGTGAATGATTTGCTCAGGCTCCAGCTATCAGAGTTCTGTCCTCAGTCTCCTGACTTCAAATCCATAGCTTTCTCACCAAAAGGAAAAACCCCATTCAGGTGAGAGGATTAATTTGCTTCCTCTTATATTTAAGTTTGCTAACATCTGATGTGAAATCCACTGAAGTGAAGATACATCAAAGAAAGCAGGATCAATAGTGAATCTCTGGTAAACAGACTTTTAGGTCAATTTGTTCTGTGTAAACAGAGTCAAACAAACAAGGAGCTCAGTCTCCTACTGTTCTGGGTGCACAGGCTTGCTCAGTAAATATTGTTGACAGACTGCTGTGACAGAGTTAGCCACAAAACTTAAACAACCAAAAAGTTGTGCTACTTCTGACTTGATACAAATGCAAAAGCATCTCAGAGAAAATTCTAGATATATATGTGTGTGTGTGTGTATTGTTATATGCAGATCTGTGACACATATAATTTCTTATGATTTTGAATGACCAAGCCCAAATAAGCTTTTCTCTCATATTTTTTCTTTCATAAGAAAGATCAGTTCAGAATAGTAATAGCTATTAGTATTCTCTAAGCAGCAACCACTGTCAGCTGCAAGGACAGGCTCCAAACAGCCGAAGCCAGAACCCATATGACAGAAGCTCAGCTCTTTTTATTTATTTATTCTAAATGAATGTGGTCTGTGCAACTCAGTGGCCTGGAATTGTGATAATAAGGGCAGGATGGCCATTTCTGCCAAGGAAAATGTTATTTGCTTAGCTAAAGTTTAAGACTCTAAAACAGTCTACTATGAAATACAGAATTGGCTTATACCTGCTGGTTTTAGGAAATCGACTCTGATCAACAGTTTCTCAAGGACAAGAGAGAATTCATGCTGGCTTTATATCAAGAAGCTAACTCCAAATAGACAAGAGAAACAAAGCAAGAGCAGGACCAATAGATAAAAGAGCCCTTGTTAGTGGACTAAAGCAGTTGCTACAAATAGGACAGCGGAAGGAGAGTTGGGAGGGGGAGAGTGAAGCAAGGTCAAAGAAGGATGATATCAATAGAATATCTCCAAATAGCACAGAATGCAGCAAGAAGTAGCAGCAGATGTCAGTCCAGCCCAGTGTCAACCCCTGTGGAGCTATGCAGAAAGACTTGGAAGGAAACAGCATCGCTGCAGTTGGTATTAAGAGTGAAGAGGCAGCAAACGATACCTTTCTCCCCATGAACTGAGAACCGTGACTCGCCACTGACCATGGCCTCATCTCCTTTCTGACTGGCCCCATTCGAGCTTCTCGTTTTTTCTTTTGACTTCAGATCTTTACTCTCCTCCTTTCCTTTTGATTTCTTTTCTTCTTCCAGACTCTCTGGCTGCCAGTTCTGACTCCAGTCCTCTCCCCACTGGCTGTTCCTGCCTATGCCACCAGGTATCTGCTTCCAGATGCTCACCGTGGCCTCAGCCATCTTCCAGGACGATGTGTATCTAGGAGATATCATTTCCTGCGGCACTCAAAAACTTCCCATCGTGATTTTAGATATTACTGGCATGGATTGACTTTCATAACCATGGAGAAAGCCAAGAATATAGGAAGGAAGTCTGTTTTCAGAGTTCATATCCCTTAATTTTAGTGAATGGATGTGGGTGTGTTGAAAACTTCGTCTCTTAAGAACTGCCTAAATTTCATAATTATTTCATTTTCATCCACTCACAGATGGCTTTGCCCTGGGTGTAAAATTTGAAGAGCCAATATAAAATGATACTACCTTTACTCTGGCAGTTAAATTTCAAACGTTGGTTTTCAGAACCTTGGAGAGCATCAAGCTCAGCCCTCCGTTTCCCTCACTGGAGCCAGCTCAAGTGAAGACTGATTTCTCCCGGATAAAATGTGAAGTAAGAAATAATGAGATAAGCTGACAGTGAAATTTGTGAATTCTACAACAAAAAATGCCTTCTGCAATGACCTATTTTTATAATTTAAATTTATAAATTCTTTGGTGTGGTGCTTAAGAAGACGGATGTGGAGTCAGTAAGACAAAAAGATTCAAGGCTGGATTCTGCCAATTCCTGATAATGTAGCCTTGGGTAAGACAATCTCACTAAGCCTTAGCTCTTATTGTCCATAAAATGGAGCTACAAATAGTAGCTGGCTCCTTCCCTCTTTCTGTCTTCCATCCTTTCTTTCTCCTTTTCTTATTTCTTTTCCTTTCCTCTTCTCTCCCTTCTCCCCTCCCTTCCATTAGATCACATGCCTGTTTGTTCTTTCAGTTACCCATCCATGTGTCCAGCCAGCCAGCCAAAGCTCCAGTGGTTTCTTTCCTTCTCTCCACACCAGACCTGTATCAGGAGAGCCAGAGAGAAACAAGACACTGTTGTTGCCTGAAAAAGAGGCTACTTATCACAAACATAGAAGTAGCCATCTGAAATAGAACATGGTCTGAAGACTTCAACTGTTGAAGTCTTCAACATGGCTTTTCCTTGTGGCTTTCTCAAGAAAACTGGACCATGCATTCATTTGTTCCTTTCACATACACTCATTGGACATCTACTTGGTGCTTGGTATTGTGCTAAATGTTTTGAGATACAGTGATAAACAAAAAGATCTAGCATGTTTCCTCCTAGGCCAGGGACCATATACACTCCCCAGGGTTGAACCTCCGTGATCCACACAAATATGATTTTTTGGTACTAATCCTCTGGGAGTTTCTTAATTTGGTCAAGTTGACACATCATCTTGTGATTAATGGTAACAGTTGTCAACTGTATTACCAGACATATCTCTTTAAAACATACCTAGTATCCAAATAAAGACAATAGCAAGTTTTTAATTCCACTTAACCTGATATGAATATCCTGCACACGAGTGGGAATGCGTTAATTCCCTCCCCAAAGACTCAAAAGTTCCAGCATTTTTCAAAAGTTCAACCCAAAGTTTCTTTTGAGATTCAAGAGAAACTCTTAGACATGAGACTCTAGAAAAATAAGGAAAACCAAGTCTTATGATCCCAAGGTAAAATGACATATGGTATACATTCTTGTGTATTCCAAAAGAGAGGACTAGGATGTTAGGAAAGAATCAGATCAAAGCAAAACCAAAAACCAGCAAGGCAAATGTTAAGTCCTGTAGCTCAGTGACTAGCACCGGGAGCACATGGTGATGAGATGTGAATTCCAGAGGGTTTGGGTGACCCCAGTCTTACAGTCTTGCTGGATGAAGCCCATATAATCTCCGTCTTGGGCTATCTCCAATGATGGCCTGACACTTTCCTCAGCAGACATTCTATGTTCCTGGAATCTCCACCATTCTGGTATCGTCACTGCACCTTTGGCTTCATTCTCATAGCTTCATGCATTTCATAGGCCTCTTGCCTATCTCCAAGACCTTCTTTTGAAATCTAGGTAGAAGCCCCCACAATTCCACAATGCCTGCGTTCTGAATTCTGGTAAACCCAGCCTTACACTGATGATACCAAGGTCTGCCTCCAGTCTAAGTAGTAGCCAGGCTCTGTTCTTGGATGGCTGAGCACAGGGAAATGAATCCTGGGGAACCAATTCACTAGGCAGCACTTCCTGAGCCGGGAGTGTAGGCTCTCTCTTCTCCAGTGGAACATTTACATTTTTGTGCCTTGAACTTGCAATGAGTGATTCTTTTTTAAAGTTTTTAAATTCAATTTTAGAGAAAATGAAATAGAACAATAAAATGAATCAAAGCAGTGATAAGACAGTAGGAAATCTAGAATAGTTACTATATTGGCAATGAGTGATGCTTGAGATGCTCTCAAGACATCTTTCTTGTCCCAGTTCAAAGTACTTGGTATATTTTTAATGGTGTTATTCTCTTCAGCAACCATACCTTCTTTGGCTCCAACTTTACACATGATTCATTTTGGACAAACTAAGTTTTTCAATTTTTTTTGCCCTAATTTTTGGCCCTGACTTTCACTATCAGTCAGGCTACAGAATCAATAGCATTCACACCACACCCTGAATGTTGAGCTTCCTTGAAATTTCTTCTGCTAAACTACTTTCCTTAATTTTAGCCTCCTGAAAAATCTCAGGTATGGGCAAAATGTAGATAAGTATTTCTGCCAGACTGTAACAAACATGCCAATGAATTCTTTGAACCTCTTGAGTCTGGCTTTTAATTATCTGAATTCCTATCAGAATTCTAGTCTTCCGAGCTCTGACCAAAATCACCAATCAGTCTCTATTTATAGCATTCTAAATCTTGTCTAGCTTACTACTTCAACCATTCCAAACTCCAGCAAACCAGTTACAAAGATTTCTGAACCACATGGTCAGGTAAAATTACAACAATGACTCCACTTCTCTGGTATTCATTTTCAGTATTAGTTAGCTTTTCCATCACTAGGATCCAGTACCTGACACTCACAATTTAAAGGAGAAGAGGATTAATTTGGCTTATGGGTCCATGGCCCATGGTAAACTGACTCTGAGGCATAAACATCATGGTGGAAATGTGTGATGGAACACAGCTGCTTAGTTTGTAATGACCAGGAAACAGCAGAGGGACAGTACCAGAAAAGTTGGAGCCAAGGACCATATATAGCACCAAAAGTCAAAATTCTATGACTCACTCAAAACCGTGCTGTTGTAGTCTGGGGTTGTGAGGAGAACAATTAGGACACAGAATTTATAATATTTTATGATAGTCACCCAGAGTTAACACAAGAAAGTGCAGGAAATCTGTCCACAACACCAAAGACTCAGAATATTCAGCCAAGGGCCTGGATCCCACAGCAGTGTCCTGCATGAGTCCAAATGAAGACCTAGAGCCCATGACAATGCCTCCCCTGAGTCCAGCTGGAGATCTAGAGTCCATGAGAAGGACTCACACCAGTCTCTTTTATGGATCTGCACTGGGAAGACCCAAAGCTCAGCGGTGGAAGCTAGAAAGTCTATGCCAGTGGAGTGAAGGAGCTCTGCGGGTAGGTCAAGGGTTTTACACTGGAGCTGAGAAGTCGTGCTCAAAATAAGAACAGGGCTGCCCTGAAAGTACCACAGGCATCCTCAGTGACACGGAGGTCCCAAGCTCCTCTGACAATAATAACAGTTGAATACATGCCATCATGGCAAGCTTCTCTTGGAGATTAAATGGCACACATCTTCCCCTCTGGAGCCAGGAAGCATTGTTCAATGTAAGGACCAGAGCTTCCCCAAAGTGAACCACAGCCACTCTCACCAACAAGGTCCCGAGCTCCTCCAATGACAACAATTGAACTCACACTGGGGCAGATAGCCTGATGAGCTCTTTCCAGGAGAACTAATGGCTCAAACAGCAACACTTAGAGAATCCCACACTGCCACGGTCTTCTTCCCCACATCTCTATTTATGCTGGCAACTT
Organism: Hydrochoerus hydrochaeris; assembly: GCA_004027455.1. Taxonomy (NCBI): domain Eukaryota; kingdom Metazoa; phylum Chordata; class Mammalia; order Rodentia; family Hydrochaeridae; genus Hydrochoerus; species Hydrochoerus hydrochaeris. The sequence goes on from PVLA01011227.1 coordinate 42,403, forward strand.
TCTGCAGGTGGAACATCTACACTCAGCACCATGCTGATTTAATTCAGCTGGTGTTAAGTTTACCACTAGTTTTTAATCCATAACATGTGCTTTACTAATCTTTGGATTAATGTAATCAAGTTGATGTGTCATGATTAACAGTAACAAAGTTTTTGGGAAAGATGTTTCTGTTTAATTAAGAAACTATATTTAAGGGCTTTGGTCAATATGAAACTCCCTTTTAAAGTGAATAGCTAGTTTGGTTCTTTAACAAAATTCTACAATTATGGAAAACAGCATTTCAAAATTGTGTAGGAATAATTCTTGTAGGGGCTTACTTTTTCTTTTTTGAGTTTGCCTCCATCTGTTGTCTAGCTGGTGCTGAACTCCAAGGCTCAAGTAATCTTCCCGTCTCAGCTTCCTGAGTAACAGAGATTACAGGAATGTGCCACCACACCCAGACTGTGGGCTTATAATGTTTGCCTTAAGCACCAACAAATTGTTTTTTCCCTCACTGAACAGAATGCCTCAGTGATTCATATTTTTGTATTTGAAGTTGTGAAAACTTTTATCAAAATTACTAATGGAAAAATCACCTGTAATGAAGGAATTGTGTCTATAAACTTTAGCAGTTGTTTTTCATGATTCTAGAATTCTAAAAAAGAGAGTTTTTCAAAAGGCAAAAATATCACTTTCCTTGTTTTATTAACATTCATGTCATTGACTACTATCACAGCTGAATAAGAATACAGTTATATTTTCATTTTCTGCTTGTAAGAAATGTTTAGATTACTATTTTCCTTTTTGTGTTATAGTCTCTTGATCTTTTTATTCCTTGTATTTTGAGCTTTCTTTTCTTCAGATGCTATGTTTTTTACTCCATAGCTCATTTTTTCCTTTAATCCTTTATTTGACATTCTTTTTACAAGTGTGGTTTGAAAATACCCTGTTTCTTTAGACAAATTAGTTTTCTCAAACACAAAAACTTCTTGAGGGTTGTGATCTGTCAAAATAGTGTTCAGAGGTAAAAGCATGAGGGCAATTATTTATCAATGGAAAGTATGTGTTTTCTTGTTTTGAAAGATTTGAAAATTATCCCTAAAGAACAGTGGGGATCTTAGCTGAATACAGATATGAATCTATTTCAGTGATTACTGGGGAAAGGATTCATTCAGTTGCAGTGCTAAAAAGAAAGGAGAAGAATTTATGGCCTAAAAAAGCACTTGGTAAATTCTCATTGCCTACAATAGCCTATTCTGTGAAGGATGGGAATTTTTAAAAAAATGAAAATGAAACAACCTTCATTATATCTGGCACTAAATGCCATAAGACAAAATAGGATCTTTGTGTGGAACCTTGACATTCTTTGTGCTTCTTTTTGAGAGTGTCTTGCTACAGTGGCCAGTGAAAATAATAGTATAGTGAAGGCCAGCAATGTGTCACATATTCTTGTTGCTCAACTTTCACAAACTGTAAGGTCGATATGGTTACCTTTAAGTACAATCCAAAGGCAGTGGATAAATTTCCAACACACAACACTGACTAGGAAAGTAATAAGAACATGAACCAGACCTGATCACCTATCTGCAAAACCCATAACCTTTCTGGCCTGCATAGATTTTGATAAATGAATTGTGCCACTCAGCTTTCCATCACTTTGACAAAATATCAGAGAAAACCAGCTTAAAGGAGAAAAGGTTTATTTTGACTCATGGTTTCACAGGTTTTAGTTCATGGTCCACTGGCTCCATTAGTTTGGGTCTGTGGTGAATCAGGACATCATGACAGAAGGGTACGCAAAAGAAAGCTTCTCATATCAAGGCAATTGGGAGCGGAGAGAGAGAGAGAAAGAGAGAGGCAGACTGGCAGACAGACAGGCAGGGAGGCAGAGACAGAGAGACAGAGGCTGAGAGCAAGATACAGCCCCCAGAGACATGCTCCAAGACCCATTCCCTTCAACTAGGACCCACTTCTAAAGTTTCCAGCATCTCCCAACAATGCCATCAAATTATGAATTCATTCATACACTAACATACTGGTAAAGTTAGGGTCTGAAGGATCCAGTCTCCTTCCAAAAGTCCATTGCCTGGCAACTAAACCTTCAGGCTTCTGGGGAATGTTTTATGTCCCTGCATTTACTTTCATTTTTCCTGAACACATTTCTATTTGTGCAGATAGCGTCTTTCTGTGACTTAAACTGAAACCCAGGTTTACGTTTGTGTAATCAGAAGAACACATCAGATCACTGCCAAAGTAGAGATATTAAGAGAAGTGAAGACTTGAAGTGAAGGAGACTGACTGGTGCAGTGGTTCTGCGGGATTATTATTAATCTTCAAAAGCACTACCTATGGAACAGTTGATTAAGCATGTATTCATTCAATGCATTTTTATTGGTCTAGTATGCGGTTCCCAAATGACACAAGAAGGACAAGGTTTCTCAGTCAGCTCACAGCCTAGTGGGGAAGACGGGCAAGAGACAAGCAAGAAACACATACTCAGACGTCACAGGTTGAAAAATACACTGTTGATGATACTGGAGCTGAGGACAGAAAGATAAGGAAGTAGAAGGCCAAGAGAGAACCCAGAGAGGTAAATAGAAGTGGGAGAGGGCGCAACATCCCAAGAGGAGAGCAAGCCTGAGGTATTCAGGCTGGAAAACTCTAAGGCTGAGGGGACCACGGAGACCAAGAGGTCTAGGGGTGTCGCTTACAGACTTGGCAACGGAGGTTGAGAGAACAGGATGAAGAAGTGAAGATAGACTCCTAGATTTTCATGGAAGCAGCTGAGGGAATGATGGAACCATCTATTGAGGAACTGGTGATACAGGGAGGAACAAGTTTGGGAGGAAGATGCTCTGATCTGGACATAACTTTGAAGTATTTATTAGATGGCCACTGAGGAGTGTTTAAGGAAGTTGAATCTGTAATTCTGGAGTTTGGGGAGGAGGTTAATAGGAAAAATCATTTTAAAACGAGACAGAAAAGTTGACCACATAGGAATACGTAATAACTGACTTACTGTATTAGCAGTGGCTTTGATAACTCCTAGCAGTGGGTCTAATAACTGCCGTAATTTTAAGGTTGTGAGGAAACATAGACCTGCTTGGAAATATCCAAAAAGCTGATGTAATTCCAAAACATCTGTGATTATCATTGGTGATCAAGATAAAAATCTCATCCCTCTGGTTTGTTTGATTAGTGAAAATAGAGGTGTAATATTTTTCTATGTTCCCAAAACTCCTGAATTCCCTCCAGGGAAGTTTTGTGCGTCTATGGGCTCCAGGTTAAAAATCTAGATTTAATAAGAGCCTAGAAAGATACTTTGTACATTATAACTGGAAAATAAGAAAGATGGGGACCAGTAAAGGTAGGTTTATGATCTTGATGGCTTCTAGTTTCTCTGGGAAGCCAAGGTCATCTGCAGAGATGCAGAGATTGGAAAGGACAAAGAGGTGTGCAAGGTAGGGGCCCGGGCTAGTGGCATAAGTGCCTATTTGGCAAATGCAAGGTCATGAGTTCAATCCCTAGTAACCCTCCCCGCCCAAAAAAAAAAGAGGTGTGTGAGGAATGACACACTCACATCTGAAAGAGAGAAGCCAACTTTAAAGAAACGTAGTAGTCCTGTTGGACTGTGTAGAATCACACCAAGCATACAGGTTCAGAAAGCAGCCGTCTGTGGTTTGAATCCAGGCCCTGACATTTATTTACTGTGTGCCCCTGAGAATGTTATACAGGGTCTTTTCACCTTTGGAATGAATAATGATTTTGACTAACACATGGTATTGTAGTCAGAATGAAAACTGTTAATCCTAATGAAGTCCTGGGTTTGTTTCTGAAATAAGGTAAATGGTTATAAAATGTAAATCTTTATTTTTTTCTTAATTTTTAAATTTATTACATGACTTTTTTTTGGTGCTAGAGAATCAAACCCAAGGCCTTAAGCATTGCTAAATGTGTTCTCTACATCCAAGCCCCAGCACAAACTTTTTAATACTAGAGGTGAAGCTATGGTTATGAATATACACACACGGATTCAGATGGTATGAGGAGAACTGGTAAGTCTTTGAGATACACTGGGTAAAGGGATGGTGAGAGAGGAGAGAGAGCTACTTGGACAGTTGGAATAGCTAATAGATGGTGGTGCCATGTTTGTGCAGGAGAATAATGGAATTGCAGGTTTGTGGTAACGGATGGAGAAGATAAGAAATTGCCAACGTGTCCAGTGAAGGCTCCTATAGACGGACCATGGTGGGCTCTAGAACCCAAGATTAGGTTCTGAGAGTGCTGTACCTCTGTGTTCCAGGTCATAACTTAGGTATTTGTCTTGGTGGATTTATTGGAAGCACATTCTTCTTCCTCCTCTTTCTTGCTTCCCTCCCTCTCCTTTTTCTCCTCCTCCTCCTCCTCTGTCTCTTCTTCCCTCTCCTCCTTTCTTTTCTATTCTAGCCCATCTTTACTTTAGTTAGCATGAGGAAACATTGATTTCCAAGGATTAACAACTTGAGGATGTCAATTATTGTTTACTAGTAATTCCTTATTGAACTGTCCCTTCTTTTAATAATTTCTTCTTTATAATATAATAATTTCTTCATTCTTTGTGTGTTAATTTCTCTACTTTTAAATTAAATTGAAGGCAAATTTCCATAAAGTTACTGGAGATTCCACAGGTATAGAAGGACTGTGTTTTATTCACTGTTGTTTTTTCATTATCTAGTTTAGTATTTTTGTATATGTAGTAGGCACCCAATAAATTGAGTTCATGAAAGATTAAAGTATAAAACACCTAGATGGAGTGGTGCGCACCTGTAATTCCAACTACTTAAGAGATGGTGGCAGGAGGATGCACGATTAATTCAGTCTGGGCAACTTAGTAAAATTCTATCTCAAAAAATAAAAAGGACTGAGGATGTAGCTCAGTATCTGGGTTCAATCTCCTTTACTGAAAAAAAAAAAAAGTAGAATGGGAGGAAACTACTACAACACTAAATCAAGAGTATAAGATTCTTCTTATTAGGAAAAATGCCAGAATTCCTCTTCAAATGGAATATGATTTGAAAACCTAGTATGTACTGTAACAGAAGGATCCCAAAGTACATGAAATGGAATATTAATATAGAACAGGTGGTTTTTCTACTGTTCCTTATTAAGATATTGTGTTATTCAAACTTTTAAAGTCTATTTTAATATCAATATTGTTACAGTTTGGATCTGAAATTCCTTCAAGGAATACTACCTGCCATAAAGACAAACTTCAGTCATTTGTAGAGAAATGGATGCATCTTGAGACCATAGTGGTTTTTTTCATAAATTATTTTTATTTTGATTAATTTTGGGAGTACATTTTGTGAATACGTGAGGATCACATTCATCAGAGGGAGTTTGTACCTGTACGTGCTATATCTTGGTTCTTCTTTTTTCCTCCCTTCAATCCCTTCAATCCTTCTTCCCATCCTTATTTACAAAAGCTTTGTTTCCATTTTCTTCTATTTTCTTTTCTTTTCTCTTCCTTTTCCCCTCTCCCAATCCCTTTTCTCCTTCCCATTTGAATATCTTCTTCCTATTTCCCAGAATCTATTATACATTTTGGTCCTTATTTATCCTTTTAGTCTCTCACACTAGAGAAACAATACCTTTTATATAGTTTAGTCCTTATTTACACATTCAGTATCTCACACCAGAGAAACAAAGCAATATTTACACGTGTGTTTGACTTATTTCACTTAAGTGTATGAGACCATAATGTTAACTGAAATCAGATACACAGACTTAAATATGGGTTCTCTTATAGGAAAAGTCCAGAGGGAAAATGAAAAGCAAAATAAAAGATAATAGGAAGTAGAGAGGTAGATTGTTTCCAAAGGGGAAGGTTATCAAGACACAGAGGGAGAAAGAAAAGATTTGTTATGTGTTATGTACCTGTACCAAATCTACAAGGCTTGTAAACATTATGTACTGCAAACGTACAAAAGGAGAAAAAGGAAGGGGATTGATAGGTAGAGGCAGGAGGGAGAGAAGGGAAAGTAGATAAAAAAAGAATTAAGATGTGTGTTATGGATTAAAAGCTGATGGTCAACTTAACGCCAGCTGAATTAAAACAGCATGGTGCTGAGCATCGATGTTCCACCTGAGGAAAGCTGCCAGCATAAATAGAGACGTGGAGAAGGAGAAGGGAGGGGTTGAGGGTGAGGTGTTGAGGGTTCTCCTACGCGTTGCTGTTTGAGCCATTGGTTCTCCTGGAGAAGCTCTGGTCCTCACATCGAGCATTGCTTCCTGGCTCCAGAGAGGAAGATGTGTGCTGCTTGGTCTCCAGGATGAACTCGTCACGCTGGCTTCCTGGCATGTACTCGATTGTGCTTATTGTCAGAGGAGCTCGGGACCTCTGTGTCACTGAGGATGGCTGTGGTGCTTTTCAGGACAGCCCTGGTCTTTGTTTTGAGCATGACTTCTTGGCTCCAGCATAGAACCCTCAACCTACCAGCACAGCTCCTTCACCCTGGTGGTACAGACTTTCTAGCTTGTACCGCTGACCTTTGGGTCCTCCCAGCACGGATCCGTAAAAGAGACTGGTGTGAGTCCTTCTTGTGGGCTCTAGACCTCCAGTTGGATTTGTGAGAGGCATTGTCATGGGCTCTAGGTCTTCATTTGGACTCATACAGGGCATTGCTGTGGGATCCAGGCCCTTGGCTGAATATTCTATGTCTTTAGTGTTGTGGACAGATTTCCTGCACTTTCTTTTGTTAAACTCTGGGTGACCATCATAAACTAATAATATAAATTCCATGTCCTGATTCTAATTGTTCTCCTCACAACCCCTGACTACAACAATATGTTATATACATATACCTACTTCCCACAAGGAAAGTAAACATTGTGTACTGCATGTAAGTACTACTAATAAAAAAAACCTAGGTGTTAGAGCCTTAGTCACCCGTGTGATGCTATTGGTAGAAACTTCAAAAGGCAAGGCCTTGTGGAAGTTCTACTCATTAGAGGCATGTCCTTGAAAGGCATACGGGGGGATTGCCCTTGTCTTCTTTCTCTCTCTGCTTTCTGGTTACCATAAGGGGAGCCGCTTACCTTAACATGTGTGCCCCATCGTAATGTGATACCTTGCAACAGGCCCAAAGCAATGTAGTCATTCATTCACCTACAGAAATCTCTAAAACTATGAGCACAATGAATCCAGGTATCTGTTACAGTAACAGAATGCTGACTAATACAGGTCTCATCATCAAATGGAACTGCTTTGTGAGTGAGTTAGCAACATTTTAAAATGAATGTTGCTTTCCCCATTCATTTAAGATATGGCAGTTTTAAATTTTTAAAAATAATTCTTCTTTGCAATACATAATGACAACCATTGTGGGGAGTTGGTATATGTACATACCACATTTTAATCCTATTTATTTATTTTTGGTACCGGGAATCGAACTCACAACCATGCGCTTGCAAGGCAGGTGCTTATGCCACTGAGCTAAATTCCCAGCCCTTTAATCCTTTTTATTTCCTCTCTCCTTCCTCTTCTCTCCCTCCGTCCCTTGGTCCTCTTCTCATCTGCAGGAGGTCTACCTGCCTCTTTCCTATAATGTTTTATTTTGCTCTTTAAATTATTTATACTTTGGTTTTGTCATGGAAGAGAAACTATGTGATATTTAACCTGTGTCAGATTTATTTTATTTAGCATATGGCCTCAAAGTGCATCCATTTTCCTACAAATGACCCCAAATAGTACTCTAGCATGTATATGTATGCCGCTTTTTTTTTTAATCCTTTCATTTGTTGGTGGGCGTACAATCAAGATTTAGCTATTATGAGCTGTGCTGCTATAAACATAGGCATGCATGTATCACCATAATATGATGCCTTTAATTTTTTTAGGAAGATGCCAAGAATGAGATATAGCAGTTTTTAAATCTATGAACTGTACGATGCTTTCACTGGTATACTATTTTGAGGCACAAACATTGGATGGACATTGTAGTACACATCTGTAATTCCAGAACTCCAGGGAGCTGAGGCAGGAGGATTCCAATGAGCCCTGTCTGGACAATTTAGTGACTTTGTGAGATTTCATCTCAAATTAAAAAATAAAAAAAGAGCTGGGGATGTAGCTCAATGTGGAGCTACATCCCCGCCCCCATAACATTTATATAAGACCAGAGAGTTGGTTTCAAACCTTAATTCTGTATAAAAATGCTATGGGTTGTACTGTGTCCCCCCAAAAGATACATTGAAGTCTTTCTTTATCTCTCTTACCTCAGGCTGTGACCTTTTTTGGAAATAGGGTCATTTCAGCTGTAATTAGTTAAGATGAGATCATCCGGCAGCAGGATGGGCCCTTAACTCATTATGACGATGCGCATGTAAGAGAAGCAGAAGGACACACAGAAAGAGACGGCCCTGTGGTGGCGGAGGCAGAGGTAGGAAGGATGCCTCTTCAAGCCAAGGAACGCCAAGGAATTGCCAGAAGCCTGGAGAGGCCAGGAAGGATTCTCCCCACTGGATTCAGGAGGTCCAGCCCTGTGGACCCTGGATCAGACCGCTGGCATTCAGAATCATGAGACAGTCACTCAGTTATTTCAAGACAATGTTCGTATTACTTGCTTACAACAGGCCTGGAAGCAAACAGCGTGCATTGGTGATCTTTACAACCCGATCACTTCTTTTATTGTTTGTGTAAAAATGCCCTTTAAAAGGTTTAATTCAATGGCATCCAGAGGAACCATCAGTTGTGAGGTCAAACCTCCAAAAAGAATAACTTATATGTTTGTCAAATTTGTTTGCCTTTTTGTTTTTAAAGAGGATAAAACAGAATAAAGTCAGAACAAACCGGTGTAAAAGATACAGGACTTTGAAACATTACAGAATCAACAATAGTTAACGTAATGTCTTTTGATGTCTTCAAAATAGCTGCAGATAACTTCAGACATAATAAAAATCAAACAGAGCAGAATACAAACAATAAAAACAAGACAATGAATGCAATAAAGAACTTCAAAACAAGCCGATAGTAAATCCAAATCGCTACCATAATATATCTTGCTATTTTTGAAATAGCTGCTCCTGCCATTGGATTTGACATAATCAAACAAAACAAAAGAGAATAAAACCCAACCCAACAGAACAATGGAAACAAAGATTGCAAAACAAGACCATAGGGAATTAACAATGGCTGCAACCCTCAGGAGAGCCACCCCTGCTTGATGTCACACTGTGTCCCACTATCCTCTGAATCCATGATCAGAACACTGGTCATGGACCTGTAACATTAGTGACACACCAAAGCACCACAGGCATCCAATTGTATTTCACCTCCATAGCAATCATCACAGCCTGCGTTTCTTTGGATAAGCCAGTCACTTGTTGCAGGGATGGGGGTGGAGGTGGTACTTCTTGTTTGCCAGCCTGAGAGCCAGAAGGGGCTGGGTCTGTCTTTTCTAGTCTGGTGGCAGCCCTCACATGGCACTGGTTCCTAGACTGGGCTTGCTTGCTGGTGTGGCTTTTTCTTTCTCTTTGCCTTTTAAAAAAAGCATCCAAAGCTAGCTTTGATGGATGTATATCAAACTACAGCTTCCTAAAAATGCTTGGCAGTTAAGAGTAATTATTTAGTACCTTGTAATATGGCAGGATTTATTGGGGCTCAAATAGGAGAATTCTTATTCTATGAAGGTCCTCGTTGGAGTGGGGGTGAAATCATTGAATTGTTGGGCTCTGCAGTGTGACAAGTAAAAGTGGTGTCCCTGAAGGAGAGAGGGGCATGGTCCCCACCTGAGGCTCAGTGTAAACATCCCCTTTCTGAGGGATGTTGTGGAAAAGAATGATAGGAAGAGATGCTGTATGACACAGACAGCACAGGAATTTCATTTGAAGCTCAGACAGAAACCAAAGGTAGTCCATGAAAGCAGAACTCAAAGGCTTTTCCATGCAGTGCTGATTCAGTGACGTGTGTGTGCAGAGCTAATGAGCAGTTATGTACATAGACTTTGTAATGGTGATTAAACCCAGGGAGTGCTGGGCTACCTCCCCAGCCCTTTCGTTTTTACATTTTGAGACAAGGTCTCACTAAGTTGTCAGACTGGACTTGAACTTTGGATACCCGCCTCAGCCTCCCAAGTAGCTGGGCTAAGTGTGCATCACCACACCTGGTGTGTGTAGTGATCGTGTACTATGCTTAGCTTTCGGAGCTGCAAACTCTTGGACTGTCTTCTTTGAATGTCACTTTTCTTGCATGGGCATTTGCCAAGTACTGGATGACAACACCTCCCAGTTACATTCTCTGGAGAAAGCAAAAGAGCGTGCATACTGTGCTGTTGACCAAAGGACATGCTAGTATTTGGGGACCACACACCCAAGTGGCAAGCCTCACATTCTGCTGTGAATGTCCTGAAGACTGATGAGTATTCTCACCTACTTGAAAGACTGTCCCATCTTTCAGGTCAGAGGCTGCTCTTATTTTATCCTTGTAGAAGAAATAGAAATTTATTTTTTTAAAAAACTGAACGTGTTAGCTGGGGTTCAGTGGGGTGCATCTATAGTTCTGGCTACGCAAGAGGCTGAGGCAGGCAGAGTGCTTGAGCACAGACATCAGAGGCCAGCAACATAGTGACACCCCTTCTCAAAAAACATTTTATTTTCTTTTATTACCCATAGAATTCATTGATGATACATCATACAACCCAGAAATGAAAACTTGCAGTCACTGGGTACTGAGCACTGTGAACACATGTTTTTCCAGAACAGTGCACTGTGCTATGCAAACTCTTCAAGTTTGCTTTGTTTCTTTTACCCGGAGATTGTAAATAGGTTTCCTTTGTATGGACCATCGTAAGCTAATTAGGAAATCTCTATTGATGGACGTCTAGATCTGTTTCCATTCTCAATGTTTCATCAATTCTTTCATCCAAAGTATTTGGTTTATTTTGATTATTGACTTAAGATAAAACTCCAGCTAGAACAGATGGTTAAAAATGTACATATTTTAAGGCTTTGGGTGTGTGCACATGTGTGTGTGTGTGTGTGTGTGTGCGTGTGTGTGTGGTACTGGGGACTGAATCCAGGGCCTTGCACAGGGCTTTATTCTCAGTCCCTTGTATTTTGAGACAGGGTCTCCTAAATTGCCCAGACAAGCCTTGAACTAGCAGTCCTCCTGCCTCAGCCTCCCAGAGTGCTGTGGGTACACCATCACTTTCAGTTTCAGGCTTCTGATAAGTGTTTCCAAATCATCTCTTATAAGTATGTTTCAATGTACTTTTCCTGCCACACTGTGCCATTAAGTATTTTCACCCAGCCACCGGTGTGAGAGGTAAAATTGCTCTCTCTCTTCCTCTCCTTCTTTCCTTCTCTTTTTCCTTCCTTCCTTTCCTTCTCCTCCTTCTAGTTCTCCTACCCCTCTGTGTGTGTCAGGAATTGAACCCAGGGCCCCAGCCACGTTAACGCTACACCCCAACTTCATTTTCTAAACCAGAAATGAAGCCAACTCCCTCCCTCAACATGTTCTGCACAGTTGTCTGACCAAATTGTTGCTCTAAAACCTTAGCAAGTCTTCCCCGAGTTTCTAGATTTTGTTTATTGCTTTGCTGTTTTCTGAATTATTAACTTATTCACAGGTACGCAGCACACCGAACTTGAGGCACTTTCTAGGGTACTGAGGAGATCTCGGGTCACCAAGTAACAACCCTGCAGGGCGCCTTTCTTCCCCGCTCTAACTGCTGAGGCAGAGTTCATGCCTTTTGCAGCTTGGTTCCCTCCCCTCCCCTCCCCTCCCCTCCCCTCCCCTTCCCTTCCCTTCTCTCTGATTTGTTTTGAGATTGGGATCTCACTATGTGCCCCAGCCGACCTCCAGCCACTGTGCAGATTTTACCCCTCCTTCTCTGAAACGGGAGCCGGGGACTGGAGCAGGTGAAGGCTGAGGCACAGACTGCCCGCCCACTGGGCCAGGCCGGGCCGTGAAAGCTGCTCGGGGCAGTGATCACCTGGGCTTCCTGTGGCCGGAGGCGACCTTCCTGTCTCTGCAGGAGGCGGCTGGACGCGATGGGCTTAGTCGGGGTGAAGGCCGGGGCAGGTTTTGTTAGTGGCAGGAGTCATTCTTGTGATGTAGTGGTGAAGAACGTGCAAGTTTGCACTGGAGGTCTGGCCAAACCTCCAGTGCCCTCCGGGCTCCCTCCTGCCTCAGTTTCCCCGTATGTAAAATGCACCTACTTCAAGGGGTTGCTAGGCATTCCCTGGAAAACTCTCAGAGCCTGGTACTGTGAAAGCACCAAATGGGGACTGGGGGTCAGCGGCGGAGTGCTGGTCTACAGTGCTGGGGCCCTGGGTTCAATCCTGAAACAGTACCGTACTTGTGAAAAAGAAAGGAGCACGGCTCTATTTCCAGCAGTCAGAGAGGGTGAGGCAGGAAGATCGCTCGTTCAAGCCCAGTCTGAGCAAATTATGGATGTAGCGAAACCCTGTTTCAAAATAAAAACAGAAAAGGGGCTGAGGTCTCAGCGTGGTGAGACGGCCCTGGAATCAATCCCAAGTAGTAGCTGAATGAAAAAGTGTCGGGGGAAATTTCCTAAGTGCAGGGCTCTCGGGGTGGAACCGAGACGAGTGGACAGGAACTGGGTGGAGGGCTTGGAGCGAGCCGATCTTCCTGCGCCCACCGCGCGGCCAGCGCGGCTTCTCCCCGCGCCTTCCAGCCGCCGCCGGGCCTCGAGGCGGCGCCCGCACGGGAGCCCGCGCAGCTGGGTGGGGTCGGCGGGAGCGGGAGCGGGGATCGGGGATCGGGGAGCGGGAGCGGGGATCGGGGAGCGGGAGCGGGGATTGGGGAGCGGGGATCGGGGAGCGGGATCGGGGAGCAG
>PVLA01011228.1:0-55175 GCA_004027455.1 Hydrochoerus hydrochaeris
CATATATCACTGTGGTAAGATGTTTTCAGTTCTTCTGGGAATATGCCTAAGAGTGGAATAGCTGGGTCAAATGGGACCTCCATCCCCAGTTTTTTGAGGAATCTCCAGACTGACCTCCACAGTGGTTGCACCAGTCTACACTCCCACCAACAGTGCAGAAGAGTTCCTTTTTCCTCACAGCCTCTCCAGCATTTGTTGTTGGTAGTTTTCTTGATCCTGGCCATTCTTTCTGGAGTGAGATGGAACATCAGTGTGGTTTTAATTTGCATTTCTCTAATGACCAGTGATGATGAACATTTTCACATGTATTTATTTGCCATCTGTGTTTCTTCATCTGAGAACTGTGTGCTCATCTCGGATGCCCATTTTTGGATTGTGTCTTTGTATTTTGGGGCTCTGATTTTTTTTAATTCTTTACAAGTTCTAGACCAAAATCCTTTGTCTGAGGGACAGTTCACTAAGATTTTTTCCCAGTTTGTGGGTTTTCTTTTCATTCTGTTGGAGATTTCTTTCGACATGCAGAAACTATAAGAAGACGTGATCCCAGTTATTGATTCTGGGAAGTATTTCCCGTGCAGTTTGGTTCTTGTTCATGAATTCTCTACCTACCCCTATGTCTTCAAGATTTTTATCTACTTTGTCTCCCAACAGATTTAGTGTTTCTGTTTTAAAGTTAGTAAATAAAATGGTTGCTGAGTGTGGTCAGCTGGTTGGAAAGTCTGGACACCTCTAGCATCATTCATTGGCAACACATCAAAGCTTCTGTCCCGATGGATGCATGGTTATCTTTGAGAACCAGGAGTGAGCCAAGCAGAGAGGGCAAGGTAGAAACTCTTAGGTGTCATATTGTTGGCAGGGATGGTAGAGCAGAAATTGGGGTCTCCAAGTTTGGGCAAAGGAACCCCTGCAATCCTTTTTAGAAGGAAGGAAAAAATGCTTGTCTAGGGTTGGCCTGGATTTTTGCCTTATGCCTTAAAAGGCAGGAGAAAAGTAAATGCTCTGGCAGGAAACTGAGACAGGAGACCAAAAAAATAATCCACCTGCCTGTTTATTCAAACAGACCTCCATGCAGCTCTGCTGGGAGGTGTGCCGGGCGCTCCAGAAGGGTGGCATCGGAGCCGGGGCAGCCGTTGCCTGGGCCGTGCTTCACTTGAAAGCACTGACAAAGGTTTCTCCTTTCATATGTACTGGCATTTGCTTTGAGCTTTAAGACACGATGAGAAATGGTTGGTGAGGGCGGCAGGAGGTGGGTGGGCTTATTTTCATTCTGCCACTCTCTTTGAACTGCATGCCACAGGCTTCACAAATCCCTCCCCTTGGGGCAGTGGAAATGAAATTACCTGCCTGAGGAATTTCAGCATGAAAGGTGCACTCACATCCTGGATGCCAAGCTTGGTCTTGACACAGATGTCTGACGGGTGGAAGGGAGGTGGCTCCTGGGAAGGGAGCTGTAGGGGAGCAGATGGAAGGGAACATGCATCTGAGAGTCAAGCAACCTTGGCCCCAGTGGTGAGTAGGTCTCTCTCAGGGTGAGGCCTTGGTATCTCCATCTTGAAAAGTTGGAGAGATCAGATCTGAAGTGACTTTGCATTTCCTCAGTAGGAAACTGCATGACTCCAAATCCTGGCAGGGCCAAGCAGGAATTTTGGAGGGGGGAGCATGAGCTAGGGGACAGCTGTTAGCAAAGGACGGGGAGCACCTATTAATTTAGCTGGGCGGAAGCCGGTGGGTGGGGCTGGGGGAGCGCATGCTGCCCCAGGCAGGTGTGGGCCATCAGGGCACAGGAGACCTGGCTCCTGCCCTGGATTAGCACATTCCAAAGGAGGCACTGAGACTTCATCTTTGTTATTTTTAGTGTGCCACTTTCTTTAAAGTTAGAAAAAATAATTGCCTTGATCTGTCTTTTCCAGTCTCCTTCACAACATAAAAAATAATAAGGGAGTCAAGAGTATAATCTTGATTTTATTTCCTCTCCCCTCTTTCCCTCTCCTTTCTTCTTCCCACCACAACCCCTCTTCCCTACCACAAAAACGGTGATTGGAGTTTTAATCCTGAGCCAGTGTTGATGGCTTCACAGCTTAGAGCAAGTCAGAACTCATCCAGGGAGGCTGCCGTCCCTCTCAGGGACCTTGCAGGATCCTTGTCCTGGAGACAGAGATGAGGCCAAGGGCTCAGAGTTGGAATCTGGGGCATTTCCTTGATATGGTGCTTCTCAGACTGTCTCAGAACTATCATTAAAAATGTTTGATCTGTCGCAGGGCAACACCCGAAATTCCACAAAAACGAATTACTGAAGAAATACAGTGAAATAAAAAAAATACATAGATTACAAATCTCAGTTAAAAATTTTTTTTAAATCCAATAGTCATAAAATGGCTCTATTCTGTCAAATATTTCTCAGTGCTTGTTCTCAGTCTTGGCAGTTGGCCCCAGCCCATGGAGAAACTGTGACTGACACTGGTATACAGGTCTCACTCCTCCCTCTCTTCCCCAGCCGAGGTCTGGGAGCCTCAGTGTCCCAGACGTCGAAGGGGGCCCGGTGTCTGGTGCTGAAGTTCAGCATCAGTTGTGAAGTGGGGAACTGGAGTAAGAGGGTAGGGGGAAGCCGGCTCCTGGTGCATGGCTGCTTGCTGCTCTATGAATAACCAACTTTCTACTTTGCAGAGAAGAGAGCAGTCTGACTTTGCTCTCACCTATGGAGGCTCCACTTTCCCTTGTCTAATTTTTCTTTTTGTCCCCTGTCTTCTTGTGCAAATCCCCTACCTGCTCTGCCCATCCTCTCCAGAGGGCAGGAACTAGATCCATTTATTCACTGCTGTTTCCTGTTCCTAACAAGATGCCTGGTACACAGCAGGTGGCCAGTTATTATTTGATCAATACAATATAATGTTATCATTAACAACCTGAGCTTATAGGGGTGAAAAACTAGTATCTACCCTAAGACTGACAAGATGTAGATCTCAGAAAGTCCTAAGTATTGTCTTCTATTTCCAGGGCCCAGTGAGCAAGGGGAAGACCTGGACCTCATCTGTTCACATGGGGTGTAAATTTGCCTGTCTCTCACCAGAGCCTTCAGTGTCTATGGAAGGGACCAGGACTGGCTGGCACAGGGAAGGTCCTGATGGCGGCATACAGAATTCTGGATGAGTCGGGGGTGCATGGGAGAAGAGAGCAGCCACAGCAGGGTCTGGTTCAGAGAGGAAAAAAGGTAAGTTGGTGCAAGCTGATTTTGAATTGTAGACTGTAGAATGTTGAAAGTCCTATAGAGAAAATCGAATTCATGCCTTCTGGAGACATCTAATGGCATTCTTTGTACAAGGTCTCTGGGGCCAGATGGCCTGGCTTCAAGACCTGTCTCCAGTCTTTCCCAGCTGTGTGGCTTCTGGAATGTTCCTAAATCTTTTGGTGCCTCTGCTCTCTCACTTGTAGATAAGCACAATGGTAGATCTCCCTCGTTGGGCCATGAGGACTAAAAGCACAGATACTTGTAAGGGCTTGTTGTTCATATATAGTAAGATTATTTAGGAGCTAAAAATTATTGTGTATGACCTTTGGGAAAGTGAGGTAAGGTCTTAAGTTTGCAGAACGAGGTGGTGACAGAACCTAAACTAGAATCCCATTCTCTTACATTTCAGTTCTGTACCTCCCTTTTTTTCAAACATAGCCATACAATTTTACGACTGAAACAGCTGCGATATCACCTATTTTCACTATCTTTTTCACCATAAGGTAGCCCTCTTACCCCAGGCGGACATGTGCACGGACCTCCAGTGGGTGCCTGGAACTTTAGGTAGTTCTCAGCCCTGTATTTCTGTTATTTTCTTTCTTTTTGTACTGGGGATCGAACTCACAACCTCGCTCTTGCCAGGCAGGCGCTCATGCTGCTGAACTAAATCCCGGCCCTCTGTTACTGTCTTATACATTCCTATCTCTGCTTAAGTTTCATTCAGATGCTTTGAGGCCAGACTAGAATGCAGCTTTCCTGACTCTGCTCTTCTCTGTGCCAAGCAGAGAGATGTTTAAGGGGAAAAGCAGTGGTGGGTTAAGAATAAGGGCATATGTGCCAAACTCGGTCTTTCTTAGGAAGTGCGTCCACTCAGAGCAGCTCAAACTTCACCTTTTTCCTTAGTAAAATAGAAACTAAGTGAAAATGGGAGCTCAGCTTTGCCAACGCATGACTCTTTCAGCTTTGAAAATTATTAGAACTCGATGGTAACATTTTCTTTAAGGAGTCAGTTCTAAGGGGACAGGAGTCCCAGAGTGAACCAACAGAGAGTTGGAGGGCTGGAGTTAGCTGACACCATGACCATGAGCATCCTGGGACCTGCAAGGGTCTCCTCTTCCTTCTTCTCTGACTGCGTAAGTACTGCAGGAGCTATGCAAGCAAAGGTCTGCAAATTACAGCTTGGGGTCAAAGGCAGCCCATCCCTCCTTTGTTTTTGCAAATAAAGTGTTGTGGAAGCACACATATCTCATTTAAGCTATACTTACTTGATAATGAGAGTTGAGTTGTTACAACACAGCCTCGTATTTTTATTAACTGGCTGTTTGTTTTTTTTTAAACTTGCTGATCCCTTCCCAAATTATTTTAAATGCATTTAAAAAGTTGTTTGTTCATTTTATAGATTCCACACACAGCCCTTTCTCATACTAATTTTGGTGAAATGAGGACCCAAGGGTGTAGTCCAGAGGTTACCTCAAGTTATTTCATATAAGGGGCTTAGAACTGTGTCCACTGCACATGCTCATTTGCTCAGAGCAAATCCAGAGACTCCATAACATGCGTTTTAGTATCTCTACCGTTTCCTAAAGTGCTCACTTATTATTTCTTTTAATGCGGTTGGTAAGGGAGGGGCAGGAAGAAGGACAGCAGGCGTGGTGTATTTGATAGAGCGGGGCCACCTTACATGGCTGTTTTCTGGAATACATATCTTTGTGCTCTGTTGTCAAAAACTTTGTTCATGATTCAAAGCCTTGTTAAGTGTAAATTTCCACTTATCTTACAAGGAACGTTTTGTGCTAATGCTGGACTATGAAAGAAGAGAAAGAAGACTGGGCTAACAGCCCAAGATCTGGGTTCGAGGCCTGTATTTCTAATTTGCCATATGCTTTTGGGCAAGTGGCCTATTTCTGTGATATTTCCAGTTCATGTCCAGGTTGTCTGTGGGGTCCAGATTGTGACATAATTTTCTTCTAGGTTGAACAGTCTCTTCTGTCTTCATGTGGCCCGCTCCGAGCTACCCTTCAAAGGGCGCGTCCCTTAACATAGCTCTTCCTCCGGAGCCATGCTTGGGTCTTCTTCTTACATGTGTTAACCTCTGAGATCCTGTTTCCTTTAGGAAAAAGGTCAAGAGCAACAGGCTGCAATGGGATCATTGGAAAGGTCTGATGAGATTCGCGATGCATTCTTCTACCCCTTAAAACTTGGGCCAGAAATCCCACGCCTTGGGAAATGCAAATGCTGGAATCACTTTAAAAAAGACTTTTCCTCCATCCAAACCTCTGCCTAGCGGCCTGGCACAACACAGATGCTCTCATCAGGCAGCTGGGATGTCAGTCTGTGCCAGGAGGCTCCTTGCCCAAGGTGGCTTGGCAATCCTCAGTCCTCTCAGCAATGACCTCCCACACATCTACTCTTTCAACGTTAGGTCTTTCAAAGAACACTTATGAGTAGACTTGTGTTTCATCTTCAAATAATCCTTGGAAATAGGCTTGACATACATTATTCCTCTACGAGATAAGAGAACGGAGGCCCAGAGAAGTGATGTGAACTGTCCAAGGTCTTACCACCCTGTGGCTCAGGAGGGAATAAAACACTTATCTTTTAGCTCCTGGTCCTGAGCTCTTTCCTCTGCTGTACAAATATTTTTAAATGGCTTTTTGTCTTAAAATTTCCCAGAGCTGGCCTTAACTCCAAGTAAAATTTTCGTGTATAAAGTCAGTATTGTGGAGAAGGGTGGGGGATGGCTGAGGAAGAAATCTCACACTAATGGGCTTTGATGCTAGACAGGAACGCCTGAACCAAGTTCTGCAGTTCTAGAGGAAAAGAAAATACTATTTTATTCATTAAAAAAAAAAGAGGAAACTGAGCCGTACTACCATGACATTCAATTCTAGCGTATTAATTTCAAAGAATGTTAAGACTGTTGACATGAGAACTTCCATATGGATATGAGAAATTATACATGTATTTGAGATTCTAAAGGCTGGAGGCAATTTTTTTCCTATTCAGGACCTTGGGTTCCTTTCACAAAATGAGCAGTGGGTGTGTCAATTAATTTAGGCTATGTTTGATTGCAGTAATAACTAAACTATAGACATTAGTGACTTGCAATGATGAAGATTTATTTCTAATGCTCTTCAATTAGCTGTGGCTCTACCCTGAGTCTTTTTTTTCCCTGGGTCAGGATAGAAAGAATGGCACCTCCACGGGACATGGCAGCCTCCTGTCAGAGGGGGAGATCATCGCGGCGGAACCACTATTTGTATACTAAAGCTTTTTTTATTTATTTAAGAGGAAAAAAAGACACACAAAAAAAATGAAAAGCAAAAGAAAGAAACAAACAACAACAACAAACCCAATACAATAACAATATAGGTTTACAAAACGAGATGACAGGAATTTGACAGTGGTTGTAATATTGCATATCATTACCTTCAAAGGGTTGCTTAGAATAACAGATATAGACATGTAAAATTGATCTAATCATATGAATATTAACTCTTCTCTTTCAATAGATAATACATTCAGTAGTATAGTCATTTTAGCTATCTGATGTATTTATATATATACACAAATTTATATCTTTTCCTTTTCCCTTCATTCTTTTCTCCTTTCCCCCATTCCAATTACTTTTCCTCCTTGAGCAGTTTCTTACCCTTACACAGTATTTATTGTAGATTTTGGATCATATATACTTTTTCAGTTTCTTTCACTAGGGAGACAAATACAATATTTACACATGTGACTTTGACTTATTTCACTTATGAATATGGTCTCAAGTAGCATCCATTTACTTATAAAAGCCTCGATGCAATCTTTCTTTATAGCTGAGTAGTACTCCATTGTATAAAAATACCATATCTTTTTTATCCATTCCTTGATTGGTGGGCACTTGGATTGTTTCCAAGATCTGGCTGTTACAAAATGTGCTGCCATAAACATGGGTGAACAAATATCACTGTGGTATGATGTTTTTACTTCTGGGAAAATGCCTAGAAGCATGATAGCTGGGTCAAATGGAATCTCTAATCCTAGCTTTTTGAGGAATCTCCACACTGATTTCCACAGTGGTTGCACCAGCTTACACTCCCACCAACAATGCAGAAGAGTTCCTTTTTCCCCACAGCCACTCCAGCATTTGTTATTGGTGGATTTCTTGGTCTTGGCCATTCTTTCTGGAGTGAGATAGAGTCTCAGTGTTGTTTCAATTTGCATTTCTCTAATGACCATAGATGCTGAACATTTTTTCATATATTTATTTGCCATTTGTATTTCTTCATCTAAAAAATGTGTATTCATCTCAGATGCCCATTTTTGGATTGGGTCTTTGAATTTTGGTGGCCTGATTATTTTTTAATTCTTTATATGTTCTAGGTAGAAGTCCTTTGTCTAAGGGACAGTTGGCTAAGATATTTTACCAATGCATGGGTTTTCTTTTTACTCTGTTGGATATCTCTTTTGACATGCAAAAACATTCTAATAAGGCAAGATCCCAGTTTTCGATTCTGGAAAGTATTTCCCATGCAGTTTGATTTTTGTTTATGAACTCTGTCACAAAGATTTCTATCTACTTTGTCTTCCAGCAGACTTAGTGTTTCTGTTTTAATATTTAGATCTTTGATCTATTTTGACTTTAGTGCATGGTGATAGATGTGGTTCTAGTTTTAGTTTTAGTTTTAGCCAGTTTTTCCAGCACCTCTTATTACAGAGGCTGTCTTTCTTCCAGTGTACATGTTTGGCCCCTTTGTCAAAGATGAGGTGGCTGAGTTTGTTTGTAATTTTGGCTGCATTTTCTAACCTAGTCCATTGATCTTCAGGTCTGTTTTTATTCCAGTACCATACTGATTTTATCACAGTAGCTTTGCAATATAATTTCAGGTCAGGGATTGTGATCCTTCCTGCCTTACCTTTGTTGCCCAGAATTGCCTTTGCTACTGTCTGCTGGTTCAAGATGAACTTTAGGAATTGTTCCTCTAGATCTAAGAGGTATGCAAGTGGTATTTTGATTGGGATTGCTTTAAATCTGTATAACAGTTTTGGGAGAATGGCCATTTTCACAATGTTTGTTCTTCCTATCCATGAACAGGGAATGTCTTTCCATTTTCTGAAACCCTCTTCAGTTCCCTTTTTCAGAGTAATATAAATTTCACTGTATAGATCTTTTACTTATTTTGTTAGACTGACTCCTAAGTATTTCATTTTTTTGGATGCTATAGTGAAGTGTGTGGTTTTATTTTTCTCTCAGTGAGTTTGTTGTTTGTGTACAGGAATGCTATTGTTTTTTGAGTGTTGACATTATATCCAGCTACATGACTAAATTTGGTTATTACTTCTAGAAGTCTTACGATGGAGTTTTGGGGTCTTCTATGTAGAGTATCTTATCATCTGCAAATAATGATAATTTTACTTTTGTCTCCTACCCTTATTCCTTTTATTTCTCTCTCTTGTCAAATTGCTCTGGCTAATGTTTCCAGAACTATATTGAATAGGAGTGGTGGTAGTGAACATCCTTGTCTTGTTTCTGATTTTGGATTGAAATTTTTCAGTTTTTATCCATTTAGTAAGATGTTGGCTGTTGTTTATTATATATGGCTTTTAACAGACTGAGGTAGAGACCATCTATTCCAATTTTCTTTATGGTTTTATTTTAAATCATGAATGAGTGTTGGATTTTGTCAAAAGCTTCTTCTGCATCTATTGAGATGATCATGTGATTCTTGTCCCTGGCTCTGTTGACTGGTGTATTGCCTTTATTGATTTGCTTATGTCGAACTATCCCTGCATTCCTATGATGAATCCCATTTGACCATGGTATATAATCTTCTTGATGATTTGGTGCATTCTATTTGCCAGTATTTTTTTTGAGGATTTTTGCATCTATGTTTATTAGAAAGATTGTTCTGTAATTCTCTTTTTTGGTTCAGTCTTTAGGGTAATACTTGCTTCCAGGAATGAGTTAGGGAGAATTGCTTCCCTTTCAATTTCCTTGAAGAGTTTGAGGCATGTTGGCATTAAGTCTTCCCTAAATTTCTTGTAGAATTCAGCAGTGAATCCATAAGGACCTGGGCTTTTCATTGTTGGTAAGGTTCTAATTACATTTTCAATTTCATTAACTAAAATTGGGTTATTCAGCAGTTTTACATCTTCTTGATTCAGCTTTGGTAATTCACATGTTTCTAGGAATCTGTCTATTTCTTCTGTGTGATTGAACCTGAGACAGTAAAGGTTTTCAAAGTAGGTACTGAGGATCATCTGTATTTCCACAGGGTTTGTAGTGACTTAACTCTTTTCCTTTCTTATTCCATGGATTTGAATTTTTCTTTCCTCCTTTCATAAGATTGGCTAGGGGTTTATTCATTTTATTTATTCTTTCAAAGAACCAATTCTTTGATTTATTAATTCTTTGTATTGTTTTCTTAGTTTCAATTGCATTAATTTCTGCTCTGATCTTTATAATTTTCTCCCTTCTTTTGGTTTTGGGCTTGACTTGCTCTTCTTTTTTTTAGAAGTTTGAGGTGTAGCATTAAGCTGTTTATTTGTGTTCATTCAGTTTTCCTCATGGTGAAGGTTAGTACTGTAAATTTCCTTCTGAGGGCTGCTTTCATTGTGTCTCACAGGTTCCAGTAATTTGTATTTGCATTTTTGTTCAATTTCAGATATTATTTAACTTATTCTTTAATTTCTTCTGTGACCCATTGGTTGTTTGGGAGAGTATTATTTAGTTTCCATGTGTTTTGGAGGTTCTTGTGGGGGGTTTTGTCATTAATTTCTAATTTTATTGCACTATGGTCAGATAATATGCATGAGATTATTTCAATTGCTTTGCAATTACTTAAGCATGTTCTGTGGGCTAGTACATGATCTATTTGAGAGAATTACTCATGTGCAGCTGAGAAGAATGTGTATTCTGATGTTGTTGGGTGGAATGCTCTGTACACACCTACTAGGTCCATTTGTTCAAAAGTTTTCATTTAATTCTGTTATTTCTTTGCTGATTTTTTGTTTAGTTGATCTGTCCCTTTGTGAAAATTAGGTGTTAAGGTCCCCCATTATAACTGAATTATTGTTTACTTGATTTTTCATGTCTATTAAGATTTCCCTTACATAGTTGTGTGCTCCCATATTTGGTGCATATATGTTTATGATTGCAATCTCTTCCTCTTCAAGTTTTTCTCTAACTAGTATGTAGTGACCTTCATCTTTTTTGATCATTATTGAAGTTTAAATTGTCTGCACACAGAATAGCTACTCATGCTTTTTTCTGGGTTCCTGTTGCATGGAGTATCACTTTCCATCTTTTAACTTTTAGTCTATGAATTTCCTTCTGAGTTAAATGTATTTCTTGTACACAGCATATTGACAGATTTTGTTTCTTAATCCACTCTGCCAGTCTGTTTCTTTTTATTGGTGAGTTGAGACCATGTACATTGATGGATATAACTGATATGTACTGACTTATGCCTGTTGTTATCTTTCTGTTATTGGTTTTTTACTTTTTCTGTTTAATTGTTTTCTATGTTTGGTTTCCTTTTGTTGGTGTTCTTGGGATTGTAGTTATCTTTGTGTCTTTCTAGAATGTCTTTCAGTACCCTTTATAGTGTTGGTTTGGTGGTCATGAATTTCTTCAGTTGTTCTTTGTCTATGAAGTATCTTATTTCCTGATCAATTTTCAAATACAGTTTTTCAGGGTACATAAATCTGGATTGAAACTTGTTTTCTTTCAGGACCTGAAATACTTCACTCTAAGCTCTTCTTGACTCGAAGGTTTGTATTGAGAAGTCTGCCATGATTCTGATGGGTTTTCCTTTGTAGCAGATCTGTTTCTTTTCTCTGACAGATTTTAGTATTCTGTTCTTGTGCTGAATTTCTGATATCCTAATTATCATATATATGTGTGAAGATTAATTTTGGTTATGGTTAATTGGAGTTCTATATACCTCACTTATCTGCATAACAGATTTTTCTTCCCATGTTTGGAAAATTTTCTGCTATGATTTTTGTAAATAGTCTTTGTAGGAATGAGAAAGCAGCCCCCGAGATCCCGCTGTGGCCATGCTGGAACCCAGGAGGATGCACAAAGAAGCAATTCGCCTTCCTTCTTGGTGAGTGCCTTCCTCCAGCAAGAGCCAAGAGGAGAATCAGAGAGCAGCCCCCGAGATCCCACCATGGCCATGCTGGAACTTAGGAGGCTGCACAAAGAAGCAATTTGCCCACCCTCTTGGTGAGCGCCTTCCTCTGGCATGAGCCAGGAGCAGGCCCAGTAGTGTTTTCTGTAAGCCTACAGGTGTGTGGGCTTGGAATCCAACATCCCAACGCCCCCTTTAGCAACTGGGGACAGAGGTCTGAGCATCTCTTGGCAGGATGATTGTATGCAATATAGCAAATATGGGCAGGGCCCTCTTCTCTTTGAAAGCAAATGTTGTTTTCAGTTTTGATTCATTATGATTAATTGCTTTCTCTTTTCAATATTCTCTTTTGATTGATTTTATAATGTTCTGTTTTTGGTTTGATTTTGCTGTACCTAATTGACTAGACAACTATGATGAAGATAGTGAGATATACTATGGTACCTATTGATGTTATCCCGGTAACCTGCTGTGAAGTGCAAATTCACTGCACTGTCTCGATTGGCTTTGTTCTGTCTTGTTCTGTTGTATTTCTACTACCTTTAGAATGAAATTTAAAAAAATAGTCTTTGTATGTCATTTGGTTGACCTCTGTATTTTGGTTGACACCTATGAGTCTTATGTTGTTTCTCTTTGCATCATTTTGCAGCTGTTGAGTTGAATTTCCTAGTTCCTTGTTATTTTTAAGAGATCTTTTCCTTTGTGATTGTAAGCTTCTATCCTGTCTTCAAGATCTGAGGGTTTATCTTCAGCTTCATTCAGTTGGTTTTTCCAGCATTCAATGGAATTTTTAATTTCCTGAATATTTATTTGAATCTGTTTTATGCATTCTAATTCTGTCTTAGATTGCTTATTCAAGGCTTCTATCACTTTCTTATGTTCCTCTACTTTATGTATATTTTCTTTAGTTACACACATTTCTTTCATAATGTTTGTCATTTCACTTTTTACCTGAGAGATTATTTCTGATATGATTTCCTCTATAGCTTCATGGAGTTGTTTCTTCAGTTTCTATCATTTCAGAAAGTTCAGTTGTGTGATTTCCAGTGTCTTCCATTTGAGCATCTCTTGGGTTTGTTCTTGGTGGGCTGGAGGACTGAGACTGCATCTTGCTCTTTCATTTTGTCATTTTCCTCTAGGACCCATGTGGCTGGCCAGTCACCCTCCTAAGGGATTGCACTGGAATGCTGCCCTGGCTAGAGCTTCAATCTTCTGATATTTCTTTGGCTAGCTGGGGTGCACCCCCAAACTATGGTGCTAGAGACTTTGCTCTGTGGCCTGTGAGGCTGACCAGGTGTTCCCCTGATGTACTGCACTGGGTTGTTCTGGAATGCTGGGCTGGGCAGAGCTCAGATCCTTTGTGCAGCTAGCACAGACACACATTCAGAGTATGGTGCCAGCATCTTACACTTGGTTCGGTGGAGTTCAGAACCTCTGGGACCCAGGTGGCTAGGCAGAGTGTGCTCTAAAGCTTTTGTGAGCAAATGATGATTCTTTCATATTCTGCTGGACCAGTCAAGTCACATGGATGAGGAGCCCATTGATAGTAGGGTAAGAATTATGATTTTTCTTCAAATTCAGGCCCCACCAAGAAGGGTCCTCTAAGAAAGAAGAAGAATACTATGCATCAGAGTGGTGTCCAGCTGTTTTCTGAACATTTACATTTGGATGTCTCACATTAAATGCAATATTTCTGCTGTGGTTTGCATCTGTGCCCCCAATTCCTGTGCAGTAAACTTCATCACCAGTGCAACAGTGGTTGAGGGGTGACCTAGGAAAAGGAGATTAGGTCAAAGGGCTCTGCTCTGAGGAGTGAGTTGATGTTATCACTGTGACAGTGGGCTTCTCATATCCAGAGAAAGCTTGTCATAAAGGTCATTTTGGCCCCCTCTTGCACAGTTGCCCTCTTGCCTGTCTGCATTCTGCCTCAGAACTGTACAGCACAAAGACCCTCATCAGACACTAGCACCTTGATGTGTATTTTGCAGCCTCCAGAATCATGAGTCACATCAACGTCTAATGTTTCTAAACTACCAGCCTGTGACATTATGTTTTTAAACAAATGAAATAAGATCATACCCCAAATCAGAAACCATTTCCTTTGCTTCTCTTTCTCTATTCTTCACAGTAGTGATGCCATCACCATCACCAAAAACAGAAGTGAGGAGTTATCTTAGACTATTCCCCATTGATCAGGCCTTATATATCGTATTAACTCAGTCCTGTGGACTGTACTTCTGAATCACTCCTCGCATTTATCCTGCCTTCACATTTCTTTGGCATTGTTAAGGAAATTTCCATTATTGTATGTCACTAATATTTGCAAGTTACTTGTTACTGCCATCTAATTTGGCCTAAATTAAGTGGTATATTCATCTTCTCATTTTATGAAAGAAAAACCAAAATCCTGGGTTCATGAAGGCCAGGTCTACAGTAATAGTTTTCTCATTAGTCTCTGCCACTAGGCTTTGGCATGTAACATGGAATATGAATTTTAGGGGGAGAAAGACATTGTGTTACCCAGAAGTTATTATAAAATCAGTAAATTATTTTTGAATAGATGTTAAATAAACTTTTCATTTCCCCTCCTTGCCTCTTTCTCTTTCTCTTTTTTTCATTCTCTCTCCCTCTTTCCCTGTTTCTGTTTCTGTCTCTCTCCTCTTCCCAAGAGAAAAGGATAGTGCCAAATACATTTAAGAAGAGTTGACCTCCTCATCCAATAATCAGGGAATTCTTCAGGCCTGTATTTTAAATATTATAAGCAAAGATGACAGGAAATGCAAGCCCTTAAAAAGCAATAGTTTGTCCAGCTGGGCCCCCGGTCCTTTGCCATGAGGACTTTTGCTCCACCTTGTTCATAGCCCTGGTCCTCTCACATCTGTTCCTGGCCTCTCCTCCACCCCTCCCTGCCAAGGGGTCTCTATCAGGGGAAAGAAAAGCAGGAAGGATGGCAGACATAGGACCTTGGCCCCTAATGGTGTGCCTATAAGCCTTGTAACTCCTGCTGTCTCCCGAGAAGTTTCTGATGTGAAATTGGAGAGACACAGAGCAGGAAGAGAACCTGTGTCGTGGGATAGGCTCGTTGCCACCTGTCAACATGAAGCACTGAAGACTCCAGGTGGGAAAGTGGCTTGCCAAGGGGACTCAACAGTTACAGCCCAGACTAGAATGCCTATGAAATAGTGCCAGAGAATGCTTAGAGAGAGTCACAGGCCTTGTGTACTTGACTTTTTCGGTGCATTTTCTATTTCATCTTTTTTATCTTATTCTAGTGTCTTTAATAATCTCGCCCACTTGGTGTGTTTGAGAAACAGTGTGCGTACTTTCTGAACTTTCCACTGATTTATTTGCACTGGGCCAGATGGGCTACAGTGTTGGGAGGATGCTGGCCTTTGTGTTAGAGGACCTGGGGCTTAAATATAAGCTCTATGACTCTTTTGTTGTATGACTCTAGGCTCTGAGCCTCGGATTCCTCAATTAGAAAATGAATGTGATAATAACACAAAAGTTTTGGGATGTTTCTTGTAAAATTTAAATAGAAAGTATGTGGAGTAACTTAGCACCAAATTTGATAATTCGGCTTTTCTTACTTCTGGTGAAGGGCCTGCTCTGTGTAAGCTACCAGGTGGCAGAGATTGTCCATTGCTATCCAGCAAACACCGGCCACAGGGAACGCAGAGCTTGCACATCAGCATGCTCACCAATCAGTAAGTGCAAAGTGACAGAAAATAAGCTCTGGAAGACTGCACAAAGCCAAGATAAGATGAGGGAGTGAGGAATTCTTTCTAGATAGTTATAGAAAGTTCTCCAGAGAAGACACTGGAGAAAATGTTTTGGAAGATGAAACTGAACTTTCTAGGTGAGAAAGTGTGGTAATTTTAGGGAAATATAATCCTGTGAGCAAATGTATAAAGGTGTGAACGTATATGGCTTTGGGAATACTGAAGTAAGTAATTCAATACAGCTAGAGCACAAACTAGAAGCAGAGATGGAGGATGCTGGGGTTTAGGAATAAGAATAGAACAGAGAGTTTGGTCCTTGTCAGATCATGGGGCCACTAGAATGAGAACTGGAACAGTGGAAATTTATTCTCTGCTAGAGCTTGCAGGCTGGTGTCTTGGCATTATCCCAAAAATGTTTTGCTCAATCGACACAGGCCTTAGCTTACGTGAGACATACATGGTTCCCTTTTATGTTCCATAGTCTTCCTAGTCTGGCTGACCCTTCTCCACCACTTCCCTTCTCTTTATTCCTTACCTGGACCATGAAGACTTTGGAGGTGGACAGGTTGGATGCAGACACTGATAAAGTTGATCTGGGTTTCAGATCGATGGCTAGGCTGGATCCCAAGCGGTAACACCAGCGGCCAACAATCCCATTAGGAGTCAGTCATAGTAATCCAGCTAGGAGGTGATGAGGTTCTCATCAAGGCAGTTGTAGAGAGTATAAAGAGATAGGGATGGGTCTGAGAAGCTGGAAAGAGGCAGAATCCACAGGGCTTGGTGATAAATCAAGGTAAGAAGGATGGGAGCGGGGAGAGAGATACCGTTATGCTGTCCTGTCTGGTGCCAGAGGTGATAAATAATTCTTGAATAAATAAATAAATAAATAAACAAATGGAAAAGGGGTTTCAGATTATACCCAGGTTTCTAACTTCAAAAGGGAAACATAGCGTTCAGTAGCTCCTAGCTGAATGTGAGCAGCATATATCTAATAATAATGTTTTGGCTCTTGTTTGAAATTCAGAAGCAATTTCCCATGATCCAGCTACCCCACGGAAGTCCGCAGAAGAAACTTGGCTCCCGAGAAGCACACATTAGCAGTGCTTGTTAAGGGGATGCTGCCTAGCATTTCCCTTAGGAGTTGTGAGCCAAAGAAGTGCAAACACTGAGTACTGTTGTTTTGGGGGATAAAAGTTAGAAGATAGCTGAATTTGTGTCTGCTAGGAGGTGAGGCGCCTTCTCCTTGCTCAGCTTTCTCACCCTCGAAGCAATAACAAAGATATTACCAAGAAAATAAACAAGTGCTCTGGGTTGAAGAGAGAATAATTCCATTGGCCAGATATTAAAATATCAAAGGTCTAGGAAAGGATACAGTTCTGGGCCTTTGATGTACCATAAAGGCCCATTTCATGCTCCAGCCGGGAGTATTTTGGGGCAAAGATGGAATGATATTTTATGTCACCTCCTATGCATAAAGGGTACTTTATGAGTCAAAGGAGGCCAACTTCTCAGTTGGCCAGAAACTGCCAGGTTATTAGTTTGAAATCTAAACACCAACTTAGGTTCCAAAACAAAATTCCTGCCACTGCTTCTTGCCCAGGAGAGGTTTGCTTAGGTTGTGAGAGGCAAAAAAAAAAAAAAAAAAAAAAGGAGGTCTACTCCAGGGCCAGAGGTGAATCCAATGGCTTCCGTCACAGTGGGTCCAGAGCCCAGAGTACCTGTATTAGCAATGCACCCAGGCTTCTTATCAAGCCGTAAGGGGTAGGAGAAGACTTGCAGCCTGGAAAGTTTAAAAAAAGAGAGAGAACAGGTTCTCAGGAAGTCCTTGCTGAATGATTAGCAATTGAATGAAGCCTCCTTTAGACCTCTGCTCAAATATTCCTGGTTCTGAGGAAACCAGAATATCCTCTTCCCTTTCTTCACTGCTTTGTCTCCCTTGATGTTCTGCGAGGCAGGATCAGGAAGGGATGCGTGCTGTTTGTTTCTTTGCTCTCTCTTTCACTTTTAGACGAGAAGCTACTTATGGACACGGGCTGCAGAGTTTCTTTTGCAGCAGAACACGGCCCGGCATGGAGAAGGGGCTTGTGAACAGCAGTTGAGGGAATGAGTGAAGGTCTCTGAGTGGGGAGCTTCCCACCTCGGTGCTTACTGTCTGGTGAGGAAGACAGACATCAATGCAGAATAAAGTCCAGTGTGCTGGGGTTACCGGGGAAGCACCTAAGCAAGCTTGTAGGAGGATATGAAAGGACATCTTGGGGAAAATGGTGCTGCTGTTGGGATCTGAAGGGTAGGTAGGAGTTAGCAAGAAAGGAATGAAAAGAGTATTCTCCCAGCAGGAGAAATGGCTTGTTCAAGCCATAGCACTGCCCATGATAGAGCAGTAAAGATATGTTGAATGAACAGATGCATGGATGAGCACTTTATGGTGCATAGTAATTTATTTTTTAACAGCTCATTTAGAAAGTCAGTCTAATGAGGGCTTCCCATGAATTTGTCATTGAACTCAATTGTGCTTTGTTTTATTTTTATTTTCTCTGAGAAAATGTAAACATTCCCAGGAACATGAGCAGGTTGACATAGAAATCTGGAGCAAACAAAACAAAACACAGACAGCATAAAAATTACTTCTTCCTGTAAACATTTACATGGCTTTTTAGTAAAAAATAGGACTTCAGGGATCACCTTGTGACAATGATGAAAAACACACAAAATTGGAAATTGGAGGGATGGGGTTCGAGTACTGCATCAGTGCTTACCGGTCACATCATGTCCTGCCTCTCAGTTATAATTTCCGAGCTGGAAGATCCAAAAGAAGGTGTTTAAGAATCAAAAAGTGACAGAAAAATAAGAGTCATTGATTTTTATTATTCCCAGTTTACCATTTTAATTTATTTACTATAAATTGACCGAGCAAAAACTCTCTTTAATGTACATTCCAGGAGTTTTACGAAATGTAAGGAAGGGTTTATGTAACCACCGTCCAATCCGGATGCAGACTGGTTCAGTCCCCCAAGCCTCTGTCAGTGCTGTCATCTGTCATCTCTCCTCCTCCATATCCCTGACTCCCGACAGCCTCCGCTGTCTCTGTCTCTGTCGGTCTCCCCATCTCAAGAGGGTCGATTTTTATCTAGGGACTGTAAAAAATCTGCACATCAATGAAAGAATCAGAGATCAAAGTTTTGAAGGAGAAACAAAATCACTTCATTGGAAAGGGAAGAGCAATCATTTTACTGAGAAAGGAGAGAAAATAAGTAGCTTGATAGCTACCTTTGGAGTAAGGTAGGGAGCCGGAGCCCAAAGATGGCACTCAGGAGTCTTTCTTCTAGCTTTTTTGTTGCATGACTAGAAAGGGCCTCAGCCCACTGACAGTGGTTATAACTTGATTGGCTATTTTGGGCTCTGAGACCCTTGATATGGCCATTACCCCTTCCATTGTCCAGATCCCCATTGTTAGACAAACATGTCTGTTGTTGGACAAGCAGGGGCTTGTTGTATGAGATTTACAGCAGAGTTACATTCTCGGTTGAGGTAGTAAAAAGGACACATGTGCATTTTAGTGTATTAACACAGTAGGAGAATAATAAAATATCCATGTGTGTGTGTGTGTGTGTGTGTGTGTGGTTCAGGCATTAGTGTATATTCCACATACTAACTGTGTGTTTATGATCTAACCCTCCCCTTCCCCTGCCCTGCTGCTCCTGTTTAATTGAAGATGGGGGCAGGAGGGTGCTGTGTCTTGTGTGAAGAGGGCCAGGCCTTATCAGCTCTCCCTGTTTGTTTTTCTTTGTTACTCTCTCTCTGTCTCGCAGAGGTTTAACTCCTTATGTACCAGAAACTTCACAGAGGGCCCTTGACTTTACCTGCCTCTCCAACTTTCCCTGTAGCGTCATCATTCTGTGAATACAGGATGAGAGATCATGGACTCACCATATGCATCCTTTCAAGGCTGACTTCTCTTGCCCTGCATGGTGCCCAGGAAACTCATCCAAGTTGTGACATGAGTCGGTGGGCTGTTCCTTTTTATTGCCAAGTAGCATTTCACTGTAAGGATATGTCACAGTTTATCTGTCCCTTTACCCATTGAAGGACATGTGAGTTTTATCTACCATTTAATGACTATGTAGAATGCTACTATAAACCTTTGTGTACAGGTTTTGGAATGAACATAAGCTTTGTTCTATCACACATTAAGCAATATTTGATTTTTATGAAAAATGCCAAGCTGGTTGTGTGTGTGGCCATGCCACTTTCATTCCCAGCAGTTTGGTTTCGTTTTTGTTGCTGTTACTATACAACTTCTCTTATGCAATTTAATTTCATGCAAAGGGGATGTGAGGCCCAGGGAAGCAAAGCAACTTCCCTTGGGTCACAAAGCCAAGGAGGAGATGCGGGAGCGTCTCAAAGGGAGGACACCTCTCACCCTTGCGCCTTTTTATGAAACAGACGTGACACTGCTTGTCTCCTGTAGTCCTTCGAGATGAGAGCTGTCTGTTTGCTTGTGTTGCCCATTTTAAAGGTGGAAGAGGCAGGTGGCAAGCTAAGTCTAAGGAGAGAAGGGACCTGGCCACAACCACGCGCTTCAGAGCTGGCAGAGGGAGAAGCGCTCCCAGGTTCGTGCTCCTCTCACGGTTGCCTGTCTCCTCTCCTTTGCTGAAAGTTGGATCAGAGGTTCATCCACCCTCACGAGTGTATGCTGCGCCACAGGGGAAAATGCCCATACGTTCATAGTGCGAACTGTAAGATTGTTGATAGCCATCCCTTCATGACTTCAATTTTCATTATTAAGAAGTTTGGCTCACTTGTTGTTTTCTGCTGCTCTCTGCTTAGAATGATTTTGTTTTTTAAAATGGGACTGAGACTGAGGAGTGAAAAGAAGGGTTTAGGTCCACTGCCCCCTGCACCCCAGGCAGTCCCTTGCCTTGGGCCCCCTCCTGTTGGTGCGTGGGGAAGGAGCAGCCCGGAGCTCACAGGAGAGAAGACAGCTTGAGAGGGCAAGAGACCCCTCTGCTTCAGCTTCCCCTGAGCCACCCACATCCAGTTTCACTGCGCAAAGGCGTTAGAGATGATTTTTAACTGGAGATGGCTTGTGTCAGGGAGGAAAAACTGACCCATAGATCCCTCTCAGAACCTGGTGTTTACGAGAGGCCTGGGTTAGTCTCAGGCTCCCTTGCTTAGTGGTGCAGGCAAGCAGACAAATGGAAGAAAGCAGGGGAGGAAGAGAGAGAAGAAAAAGAAAACAATGACAGAGGAGAAAAAGAATAAAAAGAAAAATGAAGATAAGAGGGGAACTAGAAAAAGACAAAGATGAGGAAAGTGAAGGAGGGAAAAAGACTTAAAACTAGGTAGTTTACTTTGCTACCTAGTGATTGCTATAGATTACTCTAGACTAGCTGGGAGGGGAGAGAGCAACTGGACCAAGTTAATTAGATCTTCATTTGATTTTGTGTTTGTTTGAGTACTCAGTTTCCGAGTTGGCAGGGAGCTTTATTGTACACACTCTGTTAATTGGTTTATCTGAACTGAGATTAAGCATGAACAAAATTGACACTGGGGTTGCTGCTTTGGACCACACAGGGGAGGGGAGAGATCTCCAGTGAACACTGACGTCAAGGTTCGGTAGCAGGCCTGCCAGGGTGGCCTCCCAGGTCCCTTGGGGTCCCTGGGGCAGTGGATCTCCGGGCTGGGCCAAATGAAGGTTGATGAGAGTCCGGAGCAACAGCTGCTTATCTAAGGCTTTGGAGTCCTCAGTCAGGCAGATCTGAAGTGAGTTCCTGACCTGGCTCCTTATCACCTTCAGGCTCTCTCTGAACCTTAGTCTTCCTCTTTGCGGGGTGGGATAATGGCGCTCACCTGACAATGCCAGGACGAGGGTGGGATGAATGGCGGTGAGGAGGTTTAACCTGAGGTATGGCTTTGGAGAAACGCTTCATCGCCCACTCTCCTGGCCCGTGGATCCACATCCGGGAAAGCCAAGTGGTGCTTTTATGTCTCTGAAGAAGACAGGCAGCAAGATTGCAGGCCCTAGGCCCACACCCTACTCACCCTAGTTCCCACTAGGGCTCAGCTCTGGGCCTCAAAGGGCACCTCGTCCAGAGGACTTCAGAGCATGCACAGTCCTCACCGCCGGTGCTTCCATCTCGGGGTTCTTCATGGGGCTGTCCTCACTGTGTCTGCCTCTCTGACTCCCCTCCCTGGCTTTTAGCTTCAGTTCAGGCACCACCTTCTCCAGGGCTCTTCTGTACCGGCCGCTGGGCTGTGTGTGGCTCATGGATGCTCATGTGGCAATCTCTGTGGCCACTCTTGGGGACTCTGCTGTGCTTCTATGGAGCAGGTGGTTTTGTTTTTGTGCCTGTTGGAATGCAAGCCCCGTGAGTTCAGGAACTTTCTGTTTTGTTCCAGAAATCGAACTCAGGACTGTGTGCTTGCCAGGCAGGCACTGAGCTCTAGCCCTTGTCTCTGAGTTCAGGAACCTGGTTTTATCTCTGGTTCTCCACTTCCTAACCCAGTTTCAACTTGTGTGACTCGGGAAAAATGTCTTAGCTTCCTGTAGCCTTAGTTTGCTCATCTGTGATATAGGGATAATCATAATTTCTAATTGTGTTTGTGGATTAATTGGCTAAATATCACTGGAAAGTTCTTAGTACTATTCCTGGCACACAGCAAGTGTGTATATATTAACTATCATATATTTTTTTGTTAAATGATCACATAAATAAATATATATATGAATAAAACATGTGTGCTACTATTGAAGGTTTTGTGCTGGTGAGGAAAATGTGTGTTAGTAGTTCCAGTGAAGCAGTGTGATAATAAAGTAGAAATCCAGTTTTTAATAACAATAATGTTATTAAATGTATAATAACAATAAAAAAGAAAAATTTATTTAAAATCAGAGCAGGAAAAAAGTCAAGCAGCTGAGATTGGTGTGTGTGTGTATATATATATATATATATATATATATATATATATATATATATATGTGTGTTCCCATGGGTATATCTGTATGTGCATGACGGCACAGAGAAGTCAAAAGGAAATGCAGCAGACTGCATCACTAATAGCAAAGGTATACTTCACAGGGGCTGAACATAATTCTCCAATCTGCTACATTTCCTAGCCACTGACACAGAAAATTAGGTCAATTTTACATTGACAAACTCCTTGATCCTAGCTGTAAGATATTATCCAGGCTATATTTTCCTCCAACCCAATGATGTTGGGCTGGCATTTGGGAAGGACAGTTCTTTGTCTTCCTTGGTGGGGCAGACGATCCCACCAAGTAAAAGCTCCAAAATATGGAGCGTTTGGCGCCTCTGCCTGCTAAACGCCAGGCCAGTTCTGTCACAGTTGACCAAAAAAGGCATCGGCACCCATTTACTTATAAATATCTCAATGAGATCATTCATTATAGCTGAGTAGTACTCCATTGTATAAAAGTACCACATCTTTTTATCCACTCCTCAGCTGATGGGCACTTAGGTTGTTTCCAAGATCTGGCTATTATAAACTGTGCTGCTATAAACATGGGTGCAACTTGAGACCCTACTCATAAGTAAAATAAATCAAATTCACATGTGTAAACATCATATTGTTTTCCTAGTATAAGAAATGGTAAGAGTACATAAATCCTCAATAAATACTGTGAAAGCATAAGAATCTGTTCAAAGGGGGGAATATAATATCTCAGGGAAAAGGGGGAAAAAGAAAAAGAAAGTGAAAAGAAAAATATCTAGAATTGTATAAACGACTTAGAATAGCTAAGATGATTGTGCTAGAAATTCAATAAATTCTTGGAACAAAACAGTTAACATTCATAGGATTGGAACAATTTTGCATGTTTGTGTCTGATGACCTGAGGAGCTCTTGAAGATCATTATGTAAAATAACAACCCTAGTTATGCTCCTACCACCTTGTTTTGAAGGCCTATATTATCAGTGTTTTGGGTTCTTTGCTATTGTTACTTATTTGTCTTTTTTTGTTTCTTGTTTTTCTAGTAATTTGTTTGGTTTATATTTGGTTTGTTTTTTCCCTCTAATGCAGAAAGCATAGGTATACATGTAGAGGCTTATACATGCTTAGAACTTCTCCTAAGCAGTTTATGGGAATCAATTATATTATGCATGATGAAATTAACAGCTACTTTGAAGAAAAAGAAACATTATGGTATCCACTGCTGATTCCATATCGTCATGCTGTGAAATCCAGTAATGCTTTTATTCCGTTTAGAGTGGCTTTAGTCTGTTTTGCATTATTTAATTTCAACAGACATGAGGGTATGGACAACTGTTTTGAAGAGAACAAGAGACATTATGGCAGCCATTGTTGATTTTCCTGTTGTCTGATTTTGAAGGCCTGTAATGCCTTCATCACTCTGTTTTGATCAGTTTAATACTATTTTGTTTTGTATGAGTTCATTGTGTGTGAAGATATGGACAACTATTTCAAAGAAAACAAGAGACATTATAGTAGCCATTGTAGATCTCCTGTGGTCTTGCTTTGAAATCTGTGTGACTTACATTGTTTTCTTCTGATCTGCTTTGTTCTGTTTTATGTTTAGCTTCAACCTCTTCAAAAAAAAAGAAAAAAAAGGCATCAGCACATCTGTGTGTGCCCCCTAGGGGGCGGCACTGCTCCCAGTTGAGAACCACTGGACTCCACCCCTTTGGTCTCAACAGAAGAGGCTGTCCAGAGCAAGGGTACCTGGCTGCCCAGGAACACACAGATCAGTAATGTCAAAGCCAGTCTCTAACTCAGATCCCTTGATTCTGACTTGATTTCCATCATGGCTCCACTTTCCAGTGTTTTTATTGTTTTATTCTTAACATTCGGTTGACTTTATCCCATCAGTTGTATATGGAAGCAAGCCCACCCTTTGTGTTTGAACATCATGCATCAGTTTTCCAGTCTGTAAGCTGTTATCTTGGGTGGGCAGACATGGGAGAAAGTTTTCCTAATTATCTCACAGGCAGAATCACAAAGGCTTTGGTGCCTTGGAAGCTGGGGGTACTGAGAAATCTACGTGCTGATTTCCTCTCCCCACCCTGTGCCATGTGGTTTCCTGAGACTGTTCAAGCCAGACAGTTTGATTCAGTGATTCTGAGCACTTCAAGAGGAGCCCAAACTCTTCCTTCTTTGGGGGCACTTATCTGGGAATTCAGATGGAGGGGAATGCAGGGGTACAGTCTCGATCTGCAAGTTGTTAACAGCATCAGTGTAGAGCCGCTCTTTGCAGACCTCTGAAAGTTAAGGACCAGCAGATGTTGTTTGGTTCTCCTTTGTCAGTGGAAGAGTCACCCAGGACCTTGCTGGGAGGAATTGTGTTCACAGCTGAAACTGCACGTGAGCTTTCTGCGGTTGTAACTGAAGTTCATGTGTATTTGGTAAAACACAACCCTCTTCTTGGAGCCTCACTCTGAGAGTACTGAGCATGAATCATTGTTGGGGTAACCTCCTCAGGCAATACTGGGGAGCACACTGTGATGGAAACATTAGTGTTTACTACAAGCCAGTTTTCCTTCCTTCTTTCTGGGCACTCAGCTAACCCTCACCCCAGCCTCCTCCCACATACAGTGGAGCCAGTGGAGGGTGAGTAGAAGAGGCGAGATTCTTGGTGTGACACTTTTATCTCTCTTCTCTGGCTAGTCCTCTGGAACTCACACTTTGAAGATTTTCCTCAGGCGGAAGACTAGGGTGTGCCAGACTGGCTGAGGAAGTACGTGTGATCTGTCAATTACAAAGTCCCAGGATGTATGTGCAGAACAGCTCCCAAAGCCCTGCCTGCGGATTTCTCTCAAGAACTTGAGCGGGTTTGCTTAGGTTAAGCTGGGGCTGAATCAGCCTGAGGAGAGTGAGTTACAAAAGGACACGTGTGTTTTTCTCTTCCACAGCATCCAGCGTCATGCTGAAGAGTGTACTCTCTTCCTATTTTGACTAGGTCCAAATTTGCTCTGCAGAGCACATTTCTTTTCATCCTTACCTTAAGAAATGTAAAACCTTGCTATCCTTTGCACTTGTCCTGACTAATTCTTTGCTCAGGACAGAAAACCTGGAAACAACTCTAGGAGACCCCAGCACCCCAAAACTGAGTCACACTAGTGCTACAAGATGGAGGAATCCTGGTCCCTGAATACTGATTGGACTGCCATGGCCAGGAAGCAGCTCTTCTATATTGGTGGCTGAGCAATAAGGCTGTGTTTGCTGTAGACACAAGTGTTAGCCTAATCTGACTAATACTTGTTCATGCAACCCACTGGACCATGGATCCAGTAAGTGGATGAGCACTTCTTTCTTCTTCTCTGACCTTCCGTCCATTTCTGTCCATCTGCTCTTAGGAGTGATTCTGAAAGGAACACTCAGAATTTATTGATAACTTTCCATTTATGCTTCTTGCAAATATAATCCTTTTCCCCAACAGTATAATAATCCAAGAAGCAAATGAACTATGGTTGGATACTTTCTGGAATTTACTTTGTGATATTCATACCGCGTACATGGAATGGTCACCTTCCTGATGAGAAGCCTGAGGCTCGAGGGCACTGTGGAATAATCAGAGGACCTGTGTTATTGGGTTGTTGTGGCAAGTAAATGAGATCATGGATATGAAGCATTTAGCATGGGTTCTGGCACATACAAGATGCTCAGATGACTTTAATTCCAACATTTCTCATTCTCTTTGGAGAGCTTAAAACTTTGTCTTCTCTCAAAAAAAAAAAAAAAATCACTGCAGACAGGAAATAGTAGGTAAAGGGCTGGGAAGCCATTTTAGAGCCTTTCAGCCTAATTGCAGCCAAGATAAAAATCTCATTCCTCCGAGGCATCTCAGACGGGTGGCAGCCTGGTTTCCAGTCTTGGTTCCTTAGACAGGGAGCTGCTCTTTCCCTCTGGGAGTTTATTTACCTATAGAGTGGCAAGGCTGGGCTCAGTGACCTCCAGCAGCCCTCTGGCTCTGCCAGTGTGGAATTCCAAGTTAATGTGAGAAGATGGAAAGACTGTGGAGAGAAAAGCATCAAGAATGGGGACTGGGCTGGAAGGGAGGCTTAGCTGTATCACAGCATGTGTCCCACAGGACTCAGGTCAAGCTTCGAGGTCACCAGAGAAGATTAACAGTCCTGGAGTGCATAAATAATTTCTGGATGGTGCAGTCTGTTAAATACCAGTGATCCTGGGTGCTGCATGGGTGGAGAAGGCCCATTAAGAAACCATGGTGCTGTTTTGAACTTTATAGGGCTGGATCACTTGCTCCCATTTCTTCTGCCATTTCCTCTTCTTTGCCTTCCTCTTCCTTCCTCTTCTTCTCCTTTTGCATCTTTTCTTTCTTTTTCCTCCCTCTTCCTTTCTTCTGTTTCTCTTAATCATTCTGGCTCCCTCCTTTCCATTCCCTTCTTTCTTCCAGATGTGATTTGCTACCAACAACTGCTGTTCCAATTTTGCATGAATTTGGCTACTTTTGCTTCTAGAAATGCACGTGTTTTATTATCTAGGTTCTAAACCAACTAATTTATGTGCATTTTTTCCATTTTTATTTTTCCTTAGCTCATATTGGTGAGAAAGACATGTGCTGCATTTTTATTAAACAGTCTTGGTGACCTAGACTGAGTGGTTTATAAATTCAAGAGAAAGTGTGGGCTGCATACATTTAGCTACTGTTGATACACTTGAGGTTACTGCAGAAAGAGGTTATCAGTGGGAGCAATTTGGGGGAAAAACCCAAGCTGAAGACAACTAGGCCAATTCCGATTCTGTTTATAGTCTTTGGCATAATCACAAATATCAAGTTTTCAGGGCCAAAATCATTAGCTCTGACATGCTAATCAACCTTGAAATTAACTCCAATCTGAAACTTCGAGCACTGAGCAGACATTGTTTGATGTGCAATCAGGTGCTCTTTTCCTTAGGGTAGGAAATTAAAGGCAGGATTTGGAGTCACATGGATTGTGTTACCATAGCATGTTATTCCCAAGGTGGTCTTAATTATAACCCAGGGACACAATTGCAGGGACATGTAGAAATTTCACCTCTATCAGGCTTATTCCCTTCCCTTTTCATTACATATGGGTTGAATGTTTTGACTAGAAACTGCAGTGCCCCCAGTTCTTAACAAAGTGTCCAGAAAAGCCTTTGAACCAAAAAAAAAAAAAAAAAAAAAAATCAAGTGACTTCATGTTCTCAGGCATCCTGCAGTAGAGTTGTTACTGCCACCCTCAGAAATGAAAAAGAGATTGCAGTAGCTTGGGACTTCACAATGGTTTTGCTGGAAATTTGTTCCCTGGTCTCTGATCCCCCAAATTTTCCCACTCATGTGCCTGGAGGTTCTTTCTACTTACCACTGCTTTGCTTATCTGAAACTGACACCCATGTTTTTCTTTTACGGTGAAAAGCAAAAGTTTAAAGAGTATAAGTTTTAGATAAAGGAACACAATTCCGTAAATTTCCATTTTCCATTGAGAAACTGTCCCCTGCTTTTATTCATTCCTGTAAACCATCACCTTGATTGCTACCAGGGCACAGTTGGGAGTTTTTCTTTTCTCCTTGGTGAGTTTCCCACTCTATGGCCGTGAGTCCTAGAAGAAGGAGGAGCTTCATTTGCTGTTCCCTGTCTAGTGCTGAGCCCAGTGTGTGATGTCCAGAGAACGCACCCATCCGGAGTATTCCCTCTTTGGATTACTCCGTGACTGTAGTGAGCCAGTACTTCCCATAAATAATCACTGGAGATCAGTACGACCTCAGACGGTTGCATGGAGCCAGTGCACGTCCTTCCTGCCTTCCTGTGTGCCTCAGCTCATCCTACTTTTGGGCCCGGACTGGAGAATGTGTTAATGAATGATGAAAACCCTTCAGCACCACAGGCTTGTGCAGGCTTCCTGGGAGCACTTTTCTGCCTATTGCTGTCAACAGTTCCTGTAACTCCTATAGGAACAGGATGCTTGGTGCCAAGCTGGTTTGCCATCTCTGGGGTGTGCCTGCCTCAGTGTCACTCAGAGGAGAGCATCACTGGGCTGGAGCTGCAGCCTGTGATCTGTCTGGGCCTGGAAACCATCAGAGACACAAGGGATTGTGTGTGTCAGGCACAGAAGGGCAGGGCTTACAGGCTGGGATGATTTGCACACAGCTTTTGGCTCTCAGTGGTGTTTATGGAAAACGAAGAATTTTTGCAGAGAAATGAGGAGCCTTTCCTCAATTTTCCCCCAGAGGTCATTGTTATATTTATTCCTGTTTAAGACTTCAGGAATATGTTACAGATAAGTTTTTTGTTTCTGTTTTTAGCTGCAGTACCAATTGAGTCATACAAATCTTGTGCAGAGGCCTCCTGCTGATTTTGCAACCATTCAGCAAAAAGTTGGTGGAGAGGAAGGGAAGGCCAGTCCAGGCCAGTCCATTGTGCCAGCATTTGGCCCAATGAAGGGTAGTGGGAACTCGGAAGTGATTTACTTGGGTAGGTATTTCAGTTCTCGAGTTCACATTTACAGGGTTACTTCCTTAGCAAGGGACCTCGGGAGTTAGGAAGAATTCCTAACCTAGCCTCTGAACCATTCTGTGTCCCTGTCGCTGGCGACTGTGATAATAATTCTTTGTGACTGTATCATCTCCCAGCTCCAGTTTTACCTTCCTCGCACCTCTCTTGACCCATGAAGGCCGACTTCTGTAGCCCACACGACCTAGTCTCTCCCCTCCTCCAGCTCCACTTGGGTCTGGCCAATAAAGGCACTGGCAGGCGATGAGAGAGAAGCAAGAGAGGCCACGTGGCATCCCTTCCTGCCCCGACTGGCCATGGTCTGCAGAGGCTGCGTTGCTACCTGCATTATGGCTGCTGCTGAGTGAGCATCTTGGCCCTTGATTTCCACGGCCTCTGGTAACACGTCTCTTCCCCAGGTCCCCGCAGGTCTGGGGATGGTAATGCTTTTTTCCTCTGATCTAAGTCCTTCACCAAAGCCCTTTGTTAGGCTCTTGAGCTACAGCCTCCTGGCTGTACCTGCTGTCCCCTCCCAGACCTCGTATCAACCTGTTGATATTATTCCTCTAGGATCTTTCTCCTTTCTCTCCCCTCTTCACTTTTGGGTGAGATTTGTGTGATGTCCTTCTGTCCTACCTTCAGCCTAGCCAGCTCTCCTCTATCTGTATGCTGCAGCCACATGATGATAACTTCTACCTTCGAAAACTTTGGTGACGCTTCTCCTCAAGTCAAGGCTAAACTGCCTGCTTCAGAGCCCTCCCTGATAAGCCTCTTCCTCCACCTCTGCTTCTCTTTCTCTCTCTTGGGGTCATACTGCAGCTCTTCAGAAGCGCTGGCCTCATTCCGTGTCTACCTAGGATGCTTCTGATTCCCCAAATACCTGTATGTATAATATTGAGCAAAGAGCTACATGTTCTTTTAAGGAATAAATTAGTCTTATTTTCACACTGACTCTTTATGTAGTATAATATTATTGTTACCATATTTCACATGGGGAACTTGGGCAGATCTGTGAAATAGCTTTCAATGGTCATTTGGCTGGGAAGTGGGGAACACAGGTTTTGAGTGCAGATAGGGGGTCTCCCGAGAGCACACTGGGGCGCTGGAGTGCCTGACTGAGGAGCATGGACTCTTCTTTCAGTGTTCTGCTCATGCATTTTCTTCCTTGAGAAGTTTTTCCTGACTTCCTCCAGCTGAAGGTCTCATTCCCTCCCTGGGTTCGTACAAGTTTGTTCTCAAACTGTGCCAACATAGTGCAGTTGTCTTCAGGCCTGTGTGGCACACTGGGGACCCTGAGAAGGCCCCAAGGGAAGACAGCTATCTCTTCAGTGCCCACTGTCAGGCACTTAGGGGATATTGGGCATACTGGGAGAACTCAGTAATAAGGAAAGGATAAATGAATGCATTTGGAAGCATGGCCATTTAGCTCTAGCCTGTGCACGTATATTAGAAAGGAAAGGCCTACTAATCATTCCTACAGATTTTGTTCAAATGTTGACATGTGTTGAGACTCGCTGAAAATCTGTCAGGTGCTGGGCATTGTTTTAGTTACAGAAAGTGATGGGCAAACAGATGTCGCACTACTTTTAGAGCTCACCTGTGAGTTCCTGATGTATCCCTCAGCAGACACGGAGCATACAAATAAAGGAATGGAGGGAATGCAGGTCACTACTGCATTCCCTTTAAGTGATACTTGCTTAGATGCCTTGAAGTGATACAGAGAACAATGAAATAGCTAATGATATAAAGCAAGGGATGCGAAGTTCTTGTAGAGATGACGAATGAACACAGACCTACAAGTGGTGAGAGAAAACGTCTGTGAGGGTCTGGGTAGTGAGACCAGGCAGAGGAAATGGTGAGCACTGATGGTGAGCTGAGTGTGGCATTCTGAGGTAGTGAAAGCTCCCCCTAGAGAGCACATTATTTCAACTCTAAAAATCTCTTGACTCCCCCAAAATGCATGAGGTCTACACCCGTAATTTACTCGTTAATAGTGAAAATGATTAAAATGTTAGATAATAATTTTATCAGTGTCTTTTATATTAATAAAATGTAGTGATTTCTCAATTATTAAACGTGTGGAGTCAAGTTACTTACATATTTAACCCATAAGGACATGATAAGAATTAAATAGTATAATGACTTTGTCCAACTAGGAAGGGAGAAAATGAGACCTGGAGAGGCTGGATAATCTTCCTTTGATGCAGAGGGTAAGCGGAACTGAGATCTAGACTTTGTCTCTCCCAGCTGTCTGAGTTTGATGCACTTTGCCACACCACTTCCCATGGTGACACTTCCACTGTTACCTTTGCTTCACAGGGAGCCTTGACACAGAGGGTTGCCAGTGTGACAAAAGAATTCATTTCCTTAATCCTCTTGACAGTCCCGTCATGAGAGAGACATGGGCATATGATCTCTGTGAGCTACAAATCTCTGTGTGTTACAAATTTGGAGACTGAGGTGTAGAGTTGAAATGATTTGCACAGTGCTCATTGGGTAGGGTTGGAGCCCCCTTCTGTCCAGCTGCATAGACCCCCTTCTCCATGCCAGCACTATCCAGGAGATCTTCCAGCAATGACATCAATGTGCGATGTCTGTGCTGTGTAATACAGTGGACACCTGCCACTCACGGTTCTTGAGCACACGCCATGTGGCTAGTGCAGTAGAGGAGCTCAGTCTTTAATCTTACAGTTTTAATTAATTTGAGTGCAGATAATCTTTGGGGGCACTGGCTGCCATTGTGGAGCCCTTTATTTGTACTATGAAGGTTTCACTAGGAAGAGCACTCAGTTATACTTCCCGCTCTCCTCCTTTTCCTTCCAGTCTCTCTTGTTTTTCTTACTTTCATTGTTTACTGAGATCTAACCTTGTCTAAAGATGGGTCAGGTAAATAAGATGGGTCAGGTAAATAAGAATGATCAGATGCAGCAGGGGCTCTGGCTTCTATTCAAGATATGGAGATTGGACAGAAGCACATATAACTAAGATACAGAGCTGAAGGCTTGATTTCCTAAGACCCTTACAAGAGGAGCACATAAGAAACAAGAAGACAATAGGGCCCACCCTGTTTCCTTACAGGACTACTGGGTGTGCTTCAGATGAATGTGTGTTAAATGACACACTTTGTGAATTATTAAGCACTCGGTAGCTGTGA
Organism: Hydrochoerus hydrochaeris; assembly: GCA_004027455.1. NCBI lineage: Eukaryota > Metazoa > Chordata > Mammalia > Rodentia > Hydrochaeridae > Hydrochoerus > Hydrochoerus hydrochaeris. The sequence continues at coordinate 31,677 of PVLA01011228.1, forward strand.
GACATCGAAGACAGCAACAGCACTGTTTTAACCATGGACCCGCATCTCTGATCTCATTTGATTTTCACAAGCCCACCCTGAGGTGTGCAGCAGCCTAAACCCCTTCTGAGACACCTGAATTGTCCTCATAGATGGCTAGCACTTACCTAAGGACAAACAGCTCATTGGGACGGAGCCTGGTGTCAGCCCAAGGTTTCTTGGCTCTAGGAACTTTCTGCTGCCCTTGGCAGATTTTGGTGAGGCATCTCTCTTTATTTCTGGTATTGGCAGGGATCATAATAAACCAAACCCTGAGGTTTAAACAGTTTATTGAAGCTAGCTTGGATGGGCTGTAGCTACACCCTAACCCAGGGCAGGTCTTTCAGAACACAGAGAGGCCTTTGTCATAGAACAAGATGTGCCAGACAATGAGGTCAGTGGTGAGGCTGGTCTGGTGTGACCAGAGATGGAACCAGATTCCAAAATTCTGCAGGCTGTCCAAATGGTCAAGATCCCAGGGGTATCCTCAGCTTTCCTGGCATTTACTTGTAAAGGATGTTAGCCAGGAGAATCATAAAAAGTTGGTACTCTGAAAGAGCTATCCTTCTTTCACTCTTCACCCAACCCCTGGTATAGATGGAAGATCAAGGACAGTCAACTCTTACTTGTATTGGATTAATTCTAAATTTTGATTCTCATCCCAAACCACATCTTCAGTTAAGCCAATTTATGCTTTCTTCAGGGTTTGCTTTGAAAATGTAGTCTAGAACAATGTGTGTGTGTGCTTGCATAACTGTACAGACGCATGTCTTCTAGAGATGGCTAGTTGGTATCTGTCCATGAACCAGAGAGCATCAGGGTCCAGGGGAATCCTGAGGCTCACCCATAAAACTCCCTGTGATACAGATGGGAAGACCAGCTGAACCAGTGTAATGGTTGCTCAGGCCACATTGCACTCTGGTGTCTTAATCAGATACAGTTTCTGCCTTGGTGACTCTGATGGGCAGGAAGATGGGTCACACATACTGACAACCACTGTCACTGCCCCATTAGGAACTCAGCATCCAGATTCTAATGCAAACACTGGCCTTTCAATGCCCGGTTTTAGTTTTCCTTCTTCCAGGAAGATGCTCCTAACTCTTCCAGCACACACCAATCCCACGATCCACTCCCCCGCAAGTGTATTTAAGTCAGTCATTCTTTTACTAATTATCAACAGTATCTTACTGCTATAATGTCCTTATAGATGGGTATCCAGGGGATTCTTTTTCTATCCCAAGAAGTTAAATAATGAGAAATATGTCTGTGCTTTTTTGCTATTAAACTTTTCTTGGAACAGTGAAGCCTCTGAATTGCAGATTCAAGAGTGTCATTCTTTTTGTCTTTTTTAAAAGTATGAAATTGCAGTACCTAATGATTACATCCATCAAGAGGAGTTTATACATGTGCATCACACATCTTAATTCTTTGTGTCTGTTTCCTTCTCCTTTCTTCTCCTTCCCACCATCTCTTTGTGCACTTCCCATTGGTAAAAGATCTCTCCTATTATCCTTCCCACACCACAATTGACCTGCTCAATATACAACTTTCAGGAGAAGGGATCATCAGGTATTTAACACTTTCTCATGTAAGCCTCTCAGCAGCCCATGAAGAAGGTGCGTTATCCCTTGTCTGGAAGGCAGGGTACTAAGACTCAGAGAGGAGCAGTGGACAAGTCTCAGGTTGATCATGCAGCTGCAGCCATGGGTGTTGCTCTATGTGCATTCAAGCCTTTTCTCTTACAGAGCTTACATGCTAGCAAAAGAGGTGGAAAATAAACAAATAGATACGTTCACTTAAAGCTCTAAAGGACATTGCTTATTGTTCCTGCAAATAGACCCCCGCTTTGTTCCTGCTTTGTCTTCTAGCAGGAAATCACTTCCTAATTTAAGTCCAACCACTCTCAGGGGTCCATCTCCATCTCCAGTAGGAATCCTTCTCTGGACCCTCAGACTAGATCATTGGAGTGAACAGACATTAACCACTTACTGTGTATTAATCTTCCAGACTTGTTTCATACCTACTCTCTTTGTATCCCTGTAAGAGCCCATGAGGGCGGTGCTATCACACAATTTTACAGAGACTGAGGCCAAACTGGCCCATTACTGTCCCTGCACCAGGGTGTCTAACAGGTGGTGGAGCTATGATTTGAAACAGGGCAGGCTATCTCTAGAACCCATGTGCTTCAGCATTTCTCTATCCTCAGAGCGCTGTTCACCTCTGAGCCATGTTAAGGCTCTTGGAAGATGCAATGTCATGTTTTGTGCAGTTGTGGGAATCACAAGAATGATGGACTGTAGAAACAAATCTAACCTCAAATTCAAGCAATTCTGTCCATTAAGACATGTCGGGAGTTTCAAATATTCATTATATAGAATCGCCTATGTGGAAATGCTATGACCCTGAGATTTATTGTAGGTATTTAATAAATGGCTACTGAATCTGAGTCTAGAGGGAGTGAACGCTAGCTAGTCCTTCCCTTTCCTTTCTGGTCACAGTGTGGTGGGACAATAGGATCAGTTCCACTGGGAGTCTCTACCACTGCAATGTAATGCCTTGGGAAAAGAATACATTCTTCCTGTTTATCATCCAATTCCTCTACCTAAAGCTTCCTGATGGCTGGATCTGTACTGTACTCTAATACCGTAGCCACCAAGCATAGGACTTGCACAATACGTGGTAATTATTTAATGTGTGAAATGATTCTAAATGAAAAAGCCCTTCCATTTGCATATGGAAAAAAGATGATTGGTTCAGCCTCAGCTTATTGCCCATCTCTTGGACCTCAATTTTTCTCTCCAGGGTCTGGACTGGGATGTGGAGATGGAGTCATTTGGATGTGGGAGACAAATCAGCGTCCTACGAGCATCAGAGCTGTTTCCATTGCTATGGCTGGGAAAGAAATGGTGAGAGCCACTTAGTATACTCCTGGATTCCGAGGGCTCGTGATTCACAAAGGACACAGTGGGGACAACTAATCCACTGTATTTAGGGGTCTAGTTCAGAGATTCAAAGATAGGGAGCCTGAGCCATCCAAAGTCTCATTTGCTCATCAGCATTCTGGCTGCTGGTACTGCTGTTGGCAGGAGGTTTCCTTCTTTCCCTGCATGGCTTCAGAGCACAGCCTCTCACACCTTGGTAAGTGGGGTTTGAGGCTGAGTGTGTCAGAGAAAGAGAGAAGCCCGGTGAAAGCCATTCTGCCTCTTATAACTTAACCTTAGATGTCACATGTGGTCATTTCCACTACATTGCTTATCAAGATGGTCACAACTCCAGCCCTGGATTAATAGGAAGTGGAATAGACTCTACCACTTAATAAAGAGCAGCCAGTTTCTGGAAGAACTCAAAGGACTAACAGTGGTGCTATAGCCACTTGGAAATTACAATTGGTCACAGCTGCCAAGGCAGCCACCTGGGGCCTTCTATGGTGGGTTATTTATAGGGAAAAAGATTGTTGAATGGCACTGACAAACCAAAAAACGCAGGAATACCACTGGACCAGAGGGAGTCAGGGTTTTACAGTAAGAGATACTTAAGGTTTGGGGTGCAAACCAGGAAAAGGAAGTGTATAAAACCAGGACTAGGCAGAAGAGGAAGCTGAATTGTGATCAAGTGGGGTAGTCTCAGCCAAGTTCAAGTTTTGCCCACAAAACACCTGGACCTTTCTGTCCGACCTTGCTCACTCACAGATGTGGGCTCCACCGGCAAAGCATGTATGACCTGGACAAAGAAAATCTCTAGAGCCAAGGCCAAGGCCCATCCTGACTCTGACCATGGTCACCACTGTCACTCCCCTTTGCAAGAGGTGCTTGTCTTGAATGGGGATCTGGGTGGTGCATCTGTGTCCACCACAAGGGGGAGGACTTTCTGTCCTGCAAGTATGCTCAGTTAAAGGACCTTCCATGCTTGCAGACCCTGCTTCCATGTAGTGCAATAGATTTCCATGTCTTGTAACCCAACACCCAGCCCAAACCTCTGGGTCTCCATTTCTCTACCTGCAAAGCACAGTGTTTGGGTGGACTTTCCCGTACTAAAATCTGGTGATCCTTATCGCCTTCTATACAGCCGGCTCTGCAGAAAATGGAACACAGCTTGCTTGTTGCTGCGAGCTGCTTATCAGATACAGACCCAGACAGACACAGTCTGGCCTAACTGTTCTTGTGATTTATTCATCCAGTTCAGAAGAAAGCACTAGGTGACATCTGAGCTGTGGCAGCAGCCAGCTGGCTCCCAACATGTTCCAGGTACAAAAATAATTTACAAGGAGTACCATTAATTCTTACTTATTTCCAAACCAGTCTGGAAAGTGTCGGAAAACTGAGTTTTACCTTGCGGTCTCTTATGCCTCATTTTGCAAGGTAGAGCACAGCTAAGGTGAGCAATGGTAGAGGATGTCTTGGGTGTGGATGCTGGGCCGTTCTTGTAATCACACTCTCCAGCAACCACACAATATTCGAGTTGCACAAACCTAGATTTAAATTCTACCTGTGCCATGTACTAATAGCTTGACCTTGGTCTCTCCAAGTCTATTTCTCCATTTAAAAAGTGTATGGAAATACCCACCACCGATGCTTATTTTGAGCATTGAAAAAATAGTACACTACATAGTATCTGGCATGGTGCCAATGCAATTCTCGGATGAGTATTATTAGTGTCAAAGATGAATGCAAACTTCCAATTATTAAGGCTTAGCTGAGTTCCAGGCATTGTTACAAGTGCCAGGAAAACAAAGATCAAAATATGCTTCAGGCTTCAAGGAATCTTAGCATAAGAGGAAAGACAAATTATTATTCTAGTACAAACTCTGTCACATCCAGCTAAGTGACCTTGACCAAACCACTCTGTTCCATGGGCCTCTGTTTCCTGTGAAACAGAGTGTTATGCTTAATATGCTGTCTTGTGGTGCTAACTTAATGGATGATACCTGACAAGATGTGGGCATCAGCTGACTCAGCTGAGCATCTCCCCATTCATCACAACAGCAGGCTGACCAGTGCATTTGCCCAGGTGTTTCCTTGGTTGCTCAGCAGTTTATGCCCCACACTCTGAGACTTCCCTGACCTTTGCACAGCCTCCTTGGCCATTTGCTTCTGACTTTGTGGGACAAAATGAAATGACAGTGGACTGGAAACCAGCAAAATCTAGGTTCCAACCATTGCTTTCTTACATGTGACTCAAATTAAAAGTCTCCTCACTTATTTATTGTATGTGAGGAATGAGATTTGAAATCCAGTGGCTTCTAATCTTGGCTCTGTCTTTAACATGTAATATTTTATGGGAGCATAGGTTTGAGGTTGTGGGTTCCCCCGGGTAGCACGGGATGTTGTGGTATACAGACAGCATGTACCCTATACTCAGCACAGTGCCTGGCACAGAAAGGTGACTAATAGCTATTTCTTATTGCTATTAATAATTTATAATTGAGGCCTGGTGTACTGGAAAGTGTACACAGTGCTATCCAACCCACAGAAGCTTTGGTACTTTTCTGGCAGACTGGTAAGACCCTACCCTACCTCCCACATCACCTGAGGTTGTACCTGGAGGTCCCCCTGGGCCTATCTGGGCCCTGCCTAGCAACTCCTGAGCTGACGGCAGCTGCTGGCCTTTGGCCTGGCAACCAAAAGTGCATGCAGTGCTCTCCAGCCCATGGGGAAGCTTTGGTGCTTTGGTCCTAGACTGGTGAGGCCCTGTCCAGCAATCCCAAGTGGCTGGAGCCATCTGGTAAGGTCTATCTAAGGACCTCTACTCAACTGGGGAAACTCCCTGCAATAAGAATAGATATTCTCAACCCAAGAACTAACAGAGACCTTGTGTTCAGCTTTCCTAAGGAAATATAGGACAATGACAAAATGAAAGAACAAAATACAATCTCAAATCTCCAGCCCATTCTGAGCAAGCCTAGGACATAGAACAAAAGGTAGGCCATACACCTGAAACTTCTGAAATGATAGCAACTGAAGTAAAGAAACAGCTCTGGGAAGGTATAAAAGAACTCAGTTCAGAAATAATCTTCCAGGTAAAAGAAATGATAAATGTAATGAAAGAAATGCTGAACACATCTAAAGAAGGCATAGTTAAAAAATGAGAGGAACAATGCAAAAATATGGAAATCTTGAATGAACAATACAAGAAACAAATGGAATGCAGGGGACAGATTCAAAGAGATATACAGGAAATCAAAAATTTCATCATTGCAAGTTGGCAAAATCACCTAAATGAAAGTGAACTTAGACTTTCAGAACTCAAAGACAAGATTGCAGCTAGTGAACAGGAAAAGAAAGATCTTTTAAAAATAACAAGGAATCAGGAAATAACAATTCAACAGCTTCAAGGTGACACAAAGAAAAACAACATAAGTTTGATAGGTAAAGATGAAAAAGAAGGTGACAACACAAATGATATCAAGAGGCTATTTACAGAAGTAATAGCTGAAAATTTCTCAAACATGAGAATGGAAACTGACATACAGATCAGTGAAGCATATAGAACTCCAAATAGCCATAATCAAAATAAAACTACATCCAGACATATAATAATCAGCATCCCAGATATCCAACATAAGAACAGAATATTAAAAGCTGTTAGAGAGAAGAGGCAGATCACCTATAAAGGAAAGCCTATCAGAATCACAGCAGACTCCTCAACACAAAAAATGAAGTCAAGAAGAGCATGGAGTGAAGTATTTCAGATCCTAAAAGAAAACAACTTCCAACCCAGACTGATGTACCCTGCAAAACTGTCCTTCGAAATTAATGGAGAAATAAAACACTTCAACATGACAAAGAACAGCTGAAGAACTTCATGACCACCAAACCAACTCTGCAAAAAATACTGAAAGACATTCTAGATAGACATAGGAAAAAATCACTAGACAAGGCAAACAAACAGAGTGGAAAAGTTAAGAATCAACAGCAAAAAGATAGCATGTCAAAAATAAGCCAATATAATTCAGTTATAACCATTAATGTAAATGGTCTCAATTCACCAATTAGAAGAAACAGAATGGCAGAATGGATCAAGGAACAACATCCAAACATATGCTATATACAAGAAACACATCTAACCCAAAAGGAAACTCATAAACTGAAAGTCAAAAGATGGAAAATAATACTCCATGCAACAGGAACCCCCTAAAAAGCAGGAGTAACCATTTTGTTTGAAGACAGTGTGAACTTCAAACCAAGAGTGATCAAAAGAGATAAAGAAGGTCATTACATACTAGTTAGGGGAAAACTTCAAGAGGAAGAGATAATAGTCTTAAATATATATGCACCAGATTTGGGAGCACCCAGCTATACAAAATAAGTATTAATAGAAATGAAAAATCAAATAAGCAATAATACAATTATAATGGGAGACCTTACTACCTCATTGACAAAAAGACAGATCAATTAGGCAGAAAATAACAGAACTGAACCACACATGTGAACAAATGGACTTGGTGGATGTATACAGAGTGTTCCACACAACAACATCAAATATACATTCTTCTCAGCAGCACATGGGAAATTCTCTAAAGTAGACCATATACCAGCCCACAGAACATGCTTAAGTAGATGCAAAAGACTTGAAATTATCCCATGCATGTTATTGGATCATAGCACCATGAAACTAGAAATTAATGATAAAAGAAATTGCAAAACCCCCACAAAAACATGGAAATTGAATAATATACTCCTGAACAATCAGTGGGTCACAGAGGAAATAAATTAAGAGATTAAATAATATCTACAAGCAAATGAACATATAAATACAACTTACCAGAATCTGTGGGATGCAATGAAAGCAGTCCTCAGAGGAAAATTTATTGCAATGAATTCCCACATCAGAAAAACAAAATGAAAAGAAATAACCTGATATTATACCTCAAACATCTAGAAAAAGAAGAGCAAGTCAAGACCAAAGCCAAAAGAAGGGAGGAAATCATAAAGATCAGAGAAGAAATCAATGCATTAGAGACTAGGAAAACAATAAAAGAATCAATGAATTGAAGAGTTGGTTCTTTGAAAGAATAAATAGATCTTGGAAGTCAAGATGGCTGATCAGTGAGCAACAAAATACAAAGCCTCCTGGGAGAAACAATTCATATGCCAGAATAAAACACCCTGGAGAGATCCAGACAGAGGGAGATGGATCCTTTTGACACAGGAAGAAATTAAAATGTAAAAAAGCTCATCAAATACTTTGGGACTACAACTGAAACAGCTAAAAATTAAGGGGCACAGTGTTTTCGCAGTGACCCGCCAAGTTTGCACCAGCTTGAATCCTTGTCAGCCGGTAAAGCTGCCCAAACTCATTCCTGCTACCACTCACAGGAAGCACAGCAGTGCTGAAGTCGAGGGTTGGTGAGCCCAACAGAGAGTGGAGCTGGTGAAGGGACCTTCATTAATCCACAGTCAGTGCTGGGAATGAGACACCCCCACAAGGGAAAGGGGCAACTAAATAGGTGACATGTTGGAATTGGGCAGGAGGAGCCTGAACTGGGAGCGACAGTGACTTCAATTCGTTGCTCCCTCCCCAGAGCAGATTCGTGCGATTTGCTTGGACTGGGCCGCACCCCTGGCCAGGACCCAATGAGCCGTCCCAAATCGATTCCCTGTGCCTAGCATGCACTAACCGGGTGAAGGCCCTTGAAGTTTGGCTGGCATACGCAGCTGCTGCTTACACCTTAGTGACAAGAGCAGGCAGGAGAGGGCAGAGGTCCCTTGCCAGTGTGCTTCAGAGGAAATGTGGCCAAAAGGGAAGGGGGCTGGGACCTGCACTGTAACCTGTGTGGAGGAAGCCATGACCATGACAGGAGAGAGAGGCAGGAGGAGGCCCCAAGTCCAGAACCTTGAGAGTACTGATCCATGAGAAGGAAAATCAAGGGAGACTGAGGGCAGCAAACACACAACATCAGACATGGCTCCAATGGACATTAAGAGATATCTTCAGGACCTTGTAGACAAGCTCAAAACTGAAATACTAAATCAGCTAAAGCAAGACATGAGTAGAGTAATGAAAGAAATGCTCTCAGGAAGCATCTCTCAGGATGATACAGACAGAAGAAGGGAGGAACACAAAAAAGGAGAGAAACATTCAATAAAGAATATAAAGAAAAGGTAGAATACATGAAGCAGATTTAAAGAGACTACCAGGAAATTAAAAACTCCATTGAAAGCTGGCAAAACTCCTTAAGAGAAACTAAGGGTAGACTATCAAAACTTGAAGATAAGTTTGCAATGTGTGATCATGAAAGGAAAGATCTCTTAAAAATAGCAAGGAAACAGGCAGTAACAATACAAAGGCTAGAAGATGGACAAGAGAATCTACAATTTAAGAATATGAAACATGAATGAAGAAGAAGGAATACATACAGGTGAATTACAAAGACTATTCATGGAAATAATTAAGGAAACTTCCCAAGCATGGGAAAAGAAAATGACATTCGGTTATGTAAGGCGTACAGAACTCCAGCCACCTACAGCCAAACAGATCTACACCCAGGCATATAATAATCAAGATACCAGAAATTCAATATAAAAACAGAGTATTAAAAGCCATCAGAGAAAAGAAACAGATTACCTATAAAGGTAAGCCCATCAGGATCACAGCTGACTTCTCAACACAGGCTATCAGATCAAGAAGAGCTTGGAGTAAAGTATTCCAAGCCATGAAAGAAAATAACCTCCAGCCCAGATCGATGTACCCTGCAAAACTGTTACTAGAAATTAATGGAGAAACAAGATGCTTCCATGACAAAGAGGAACTGGGGGAGTTTGTGACCATCAATCCAACCCTACAGAGAATACTGAAGGACATTCTAGAGAGAGAGAAAAAAAATACCAGGATTTTAGGAACAGTGGCAGAAAGGCCTCAGTGAGTGGGGCAGGCAGTAGAATGAAGGAGAAAACTAGACAAACAAAGGCAGAAAAATAGCATAGCAGAAATGAGGCAGAGAAGGATAACTAGAATCTCTAACATAGATGTCCTTGATACACTATATTGTTAATAGTGCACCAGGATTTGAAACCCATATTACTCACACTACTCTGCTTAGATGTATTATATTCTGTTCCAGTCATTCTACCTATACTAGATTTGAGAGCACAGACAGTAATCCTGAAAATAACAGGATATAGTATGGCAATCATCCTTAATTTCCTATTAAGTTAATCTAAAGCTCTGTAAAACCAACACTGTTTTACCATTACTGATCGTAACTGAATCTGGTTTGTTGGATCACTGTTTTGTATTGTTAGATTTTATTCAAAGCTGTTATGATTGATAGTATCAAGTCTGAGAGTATAGGCAACTGCACTTAAAATGACAAGATTCACTAGAATATGCACTCTGATTTGATTATTACCTGCCTTTGAAGTTTTATACTGTCTACAATGTTTTATTTTTACTAATATTGTTAGTTACTGCTATACTCAATTATACTGCTATATTCAATTATGCTTGATGATGTAAACATTCTATTGAAGATAACAAGAAACAACACAGTAATCATTGTAGATCATGTTGTACTGTGGTTTTATACAACTTTTTGGTTTCATGTTTTTATAGGAATTTGTTTTGTTTTGTCTTGCTAAGTTTTGTTTTCCCCTCTGATACAGAAAGGGTAGAAATACATGAAGAGATTCATGCATGTGTAGCTGTTTACAGTCTCACTGTTTGACTCTCTACTTTGTATGCTTTAATTTTTTAACTTGAACAACTATTTCTAGGAGGACAATATGTGATTTATTAACTAGTGATTTCTTATTGTTTATCTTTTTTTGAAATTCTGTGTTATCTCTATCCTTTACATGCTTTTGTTTCTCTTTAAATAAAAGAAATCTTTTTAAGAAAAGAAAGAATAAAATTGATAAGCCCCTAGCCAACCTTATTTAAAAAAGGAAAGAAAGAACTCAAATTCATGCAATAAGGAGTGAAGAGGGTGAAATCACTACAGACCCTGTGGAAATATATAAGATCATCATCTCTAAAAACTCTACTCTCATAGGCTTGATAACATAGAGGAAATGGACAGATTCCTAGAAACATATGAATTACCAAAGCTGGATCAAGAAGATGTAAAACTGCTGAATAACCCAATTTCAATTAATGAAATTGAAAATGTAATTAAAACCTTACCTACAAAGAAGAGCCCAGGTCCATATGTATTCACTGCAGAATTTTACAAGAAATTCAAAGAAGACTTAACTCTTCAATTAAATTGAAAGGGAAGCAATTCTCCCTAACTCATTTCTGGAAGCAAGTATTACTCTAATACCAAAACCAGAGAAAGACCCAACCAAAAAAGAGCACTACTGACGATTTTCCCTAATGAACACAGATGCAAAAATTCTCAATAAAATATGGGCAAAGAGAATGCAGCAAATCATCAGAATATTATACACTATGATCAAGTGGAATTCATCACAGGAATGCAGGGATGGTTCAACATTTGCAAATCAATAAATGTAATCCACTATATCAACAGAACCAAAAATAAGAATCACATGATCATTTCTATAGATGCAGAAAAAGCTTTTGGTAAGGTCCAACACTCATTCATGGTAAGAACCTTACAGAAAATTGGAATAGATGGCCTTTATCTCAATATGATGAAATCCATCTATGACAAACCAATAGCCAGCATCATATTAAATGGCCAAAAACTGAAAGCCTTTACTGTAAAATCAGGAATTAGACAAGGATCTCCATTATCACCAATCCTATTCAATATAGTACTGGAAATAAAATGCTAGCCAGAGAAATTAGACAAGAGAGAGAAATAAAAGGAATAAGGATAGAAAAAGAAGAAGTTAAATTATCATTATTTGCAGATGACATGATACTCTACGTAGAAGACTCCCAAAACTCCATTGAAAGACTCTTAGGTATAATAAATAAATTCAGTGATGTAGTTGTACATAAAGTCAACACTCAAAAATCAATAGCATTCTTATACACAAACAACAAACTCACTTAGTGAGAAATAAGAGAATCCACACCCTTCATAATGGCATCCAAAAAAATGAAATGCTTAGGAATCAATCTAACAAACGAAGTAAAAGACCTATTCAGGGAAAATTATAATATCCTGTAAAAAGAAATTGACGAGGAGATCAGAAAGTGGAAAGACATGCCCTGTTCATGGATAGGAAGAAAAATTATTATGAAAATGACCATTCTTTCAAAATTGTTATACAGATTTAATGCAATGTCCCATCAAAATACCACTAGTATACTTCACAGGTCTACAGAAATCATTTCTAAAGTTCTTCTGGAACCAGAAAAGACCTAGAATACCAAAGGCAATTCTGAGCAACAAAAGCAAGACAGGAGACATCACATTTCCTGACTTGAAGCTATTGTAATAAAATCAGCATGGTACTGGAAAAATCTACCGGAATAATAACCTGAATAATACTGGTACTGGAATAATAACCTGAAGATCAATGGAATAGACTAGAAGATACAACTATGAACACAATCAGCTACCTCATCTTTGATAAAGGGGCCAAGCATGTTCACTGGAAGAACAATAGTCTCTTTAATAAATGGTGCTGGAAAAACTGGCTTTCCGTATGCTGAAAACTAAAATTAGACCCATGACAATCATCAAGTACTAAACTAAAATCTAAATGGATGAAAGATCTAAATATTAAAACAGAAACACTAAATCTGTTGGAAGGCAAAGTAGGTAAAAATCTTGAAGACATAGGGGTTGGTAGAGAATTCATGAACAAGAACCAAACTGCATGGGAAATACTTCCCAGAATCAATAACTGGGATCATGTCTTATTAAAGAGTTTCTGCATGTCCAAAGAAATCTCCATCAGAGTGAAAAGAAAACCCACAAACTGGGAAAAAAATCTTAGTGAACTGTCCCTCAGACAAAGGACTTCTGTCTAGAACTTATAAAGAATTAAAAAAAAATCAGACCCCTGAATTTCAAAGACCCAATCCAAAAATGGGCATCTGAGATGAATACACAGTTCTCAGATGAAGAAATACAAATGGTAAATAAATACATGAAAAAATGTTCAGCATCATTGGTCACTAGAGAAATGCAAATTAAAACCACACTGAGATTCCATCTCACTCCAGAAGGAAGAGCCAGGATAAAGAAAACTACCAACAGCAAATGCTGGAGAGGCTGTGAGGAAAAATAAACTCTTCTAAACTGTTGGTTGGAGTGTAGACTGTTGCAACCACTGTGGAGGTCAGTCTGGAGATTCCTCAAAAAGCTGGGATTGGAAGTCCCACTTGACCCAGCTATTCCACTTCTGGGCATATTCCCAGAAGAATTGAAGGCATCATATCACAGTGACATATGTGCACCCATGTTTATCGCAGCACAATTTGCAATAGCCAGATCTTGGAAACAACTTAAATGCCCATCAAGTGAGGAATGGATAAAAAATCCATTTATACAATGCAGTACTACTCAGCTATAAACAATGATCACATTGAGATATTTATAAGTAAGTGGATGCAACTTGAGAGCATACTCATAAGTGAAATAAACCAAACTCATATGAGTAAATATATTACTCACATGAGTAAATACCATATTGTCTCCCTAGTGTAAGAAATGGTAAGGGTACATAAGATACAAACTCCTCAATAAATACAGTGAAAGGGTAAGAATCATCTCAACAGGAAAAAAATAATATCTCAGGGAAGAGAAGGAAAAAAGAAAAGGAAGGGAAAATAAAAAATATCTAAATTTGTATAAACACACAGCATAGCTAAGATGATTGTGCTACAAATGATTAAGTTTGTAGAACAAAGCAGTTAATATTCATAGGATTGGAACAATTTTGCGTGTTTTTGTCAGGTGATCTGAGGAACTCTTGAAGATCACTATGTAAAATATCAACCTTAGTTCTATTCCTACCACCGTGTTTTGAAGGCCTGTATTGTTATTGTTTCGGGCTTTTTGCTATTGTTATTTATTTGTCTTTTTTGTTTCTTATTTTTCTAGTAATCTGTTTCATTTTGTTTTATTTTTCCCTCTAATGCAGAAAGGATAGGTATACATGTAGAGGCTTATACATGCCTAGAACTTCTCCTAAACAGTTTATGAGAATTGATTACATTATGTGTGATAAAATGAACAGCTATTTTGAAGAAAAACAGACATTATGGTATCCATTGCTGATTTCATAGCATCATGCTGTGAAATCCAGTAATGCTTCTATTCTTTGTTCAGAGCGGTTTTAGCCTCTTTTGTATTGTTTAATTTCAACATACATGAAGGTATGGATGGTTATTTTGAAGAGAACAAGAGACATTATGGCAGCCATTGTTAATTTTCATATTGTCTGGTTTTGAAGGCCTGTAATGCCTTCATTACCCTGTTCTGATCAGTTTTATACTATTTTGTTTTGTATGAGTTCATTGTGTGAAGATATAGACAACTATTTCGAAGAAAACAAGAGACACTATGGTAGCCACTATAGATCTCCTGTTGTCTTGTTTTGAAATCTGTGTCACTTACATTGTTTCCTTCTGCTTTGCTTTGTTCTTTTTTGTTCCATTTAGTTTTACCCTTTTTTAAAAAATAAAATAAAATTTAAAAAATAATTTATAATTGAAGCCAAACTTGTGAGGCATAGAATTAAATGGAGCCAGAAGATGAAGAAATTGTTTAGAGAACTGCCTGGTGAGTTATGATGCTCTGTCTGCAGTGTCAGTGCATGGCATACAGGACGTACTCAGCATTTGTCCTTTTCCCTTCTGGACGATGGCACTTCCATCCAGACAGCATGGGTGAAGGGCACTTCTTTCTCGTGCTTTTCCCCAAGAAGCTTGAATCCTATCTCTGTGGGTAAAAATTAAATTTCTTGTCTGGGGAACTTCAGGCAACATGTCCACATGCTTCTTGTGATGTGTGTTGAAGGAATGAGTGAATACTTTGTACACACACACACACACACACACACATTCCACACTTGTGCAAGCTCTTTGTGACTCACATCCTCTTCCAGGGGTGGCTGGAAGCCTCCAGAGCAGGGGCTTCGGTCTGGTGGTCTCTCAGCCCCCTTACTAACTGACTGGATAGAGAGTGACTTACTGAGAGAGTGGAATCCATGGAGAGCTTGGCTACCGCAGATGATCCAGCCTGGAAGCCACGGAACCTAAAGACAAGCCACACCGATGGACTTTCAAAAGAACTATGAACCCCTCCACATTCAGACTGGGCTCTCCTCACGGGTCTGTTATCGCGTGAGATGTCATTTCATTGTGAATACCTGAACTGGAATCACAGTAGCTCACCATGCTGTGGACTCACATGCCCCAGGCACACAGAGACTCTCCGGTGGGGTGGGGCTCAAGGTCAGCTGCAGGGTCATTTCCCAGTTCAAGTTCTTAAAATTCCACAGTCCCCATACCACTGAAGAGGTTTCAATGATTCCAACTGCCTCTAGTATGCTCTGCAGACATTCATTCCCTCAGTTAACACTTCACAAGGTAGACATGCATGTAATCCTTTTTCAGGGAGTTGAAACAGAGTTTTTCTGTGCATGGTTCCCCAGGACCTCACAGTGGTAAGGCCAGCAAGTGGGTCACTGCTCTTTTTACTGTACCACCAAGGAACGAGTCCTGGTCCTCCCTTCTATCCATAACATGGGGATTCCTGTGTGTCAACTGTGTTTATGACAGCCACTGACCACTTACACACAGCCTTCTTACACACAGTGGACCCCCAGCAAAGTTGATTGAAGGAAAGTGGCAAGGAGGGTGACACTAGCAGGACTTACGAATGGCCTCTTGGTTTTATTCCTCCATGAACGCTTTAGATAAAAGTTCTCAATCCAGGGGACACATTTAAATATCTTGGGAAGATGTTCAAAAAATACAAATGCCTTGCATCTTTCTGGGGGTCTCAGTTTAACAAGTCTGGAGAGGGACGTATATGTAGGATTTTTTATAAAAAAAGGTTTGCAGTTAATTCTACTAAACAAGCAGAAATGAGGATTGGTTTAGAGTTTCCCAACCTCCCTCCTCACGTATCTTATTGGTAAGAATCCTTGACTTATTTGCTCAAATTGGAAATCTAAGGCTGGTTTTGCTCTCTGAACCTTACCACTGTAATGTTATCTAACAAGATTTTCCCTGTCCAGTATTCACTATCCTTTCCTTCCTGTCCCAGTAACCCAAGACCACCACCTGCGTGTGCAGGATGGCAAAAGAGACAGTGGTTGCCCACTCACTGTTCATTCAGGTTCCTCTCCTGGTTCTCAACTAAAAATTTACTTTGTGGAAGTATTGATGTTTCCCCAAGTAATTCAGAGGAACTTATTGCCCCCTCCAGTTTGGGGACCTAATAGAGTTAATGTGCATGGTGTAACCCTGGCAAATGCTACCTTATAATCTCAGCATTCTGGGAGGCTGAGGCGAGAGGATTACAAATTCAAGACCAATCTGGACAATGTAGCAAGACCCTGTCCCAAAATAAAAGCATAAAAATGGGATGAGGACATAGCTCAGTATTAAGGCCCTGAGTTCAGTGTAGCTCAGTACGAGAGAGAGAGAGAGAGAGAGAGAGAGAGAGAGAGAGAGAGAGAGAGGAGAGAGAGAGATAAAGAAAGAAAGAAAACAAGAAAAAGAGGAGAAATAAAGAAGAGGAAAGAAGAAAAGCAAAGAAAAGAGAAAAGAAAAGAAAGCTCCTAGTCTGGGATTAGGCTTGGGATATAGGTGGTTTAACTGCACCGAGGGGAGGAGCAGTCTTATGGTTGATACATTATGCCAACCTGAGAAGTTTAACAAAGAAAGTCAGCAGGGATCCAGGGTCCTGTCTTCATAAATATCCTGAACCTCTGAAAGAGGAGGTCAGAGATGGCTTGAGTACGACTCCTACCACTGGGGTGGGGGTCGAGGTGTCAGCCTGCTTACAACTATAAGGGAGGAGAAGAGGCTTGCTCTCCCCTTTCTGCTCTTGTTGCTTTTGCTGTCTTTTGCCACCTGGAAGTGTTGTCCCTGTGCCATGCCACCCTGCCTTGAATCCAGCTGATTATGGACTGAAACCTCCACAAACTGTTAGCTAAGTAAATCTTTCCTTCCTTTAATTTTGGATGTAGGGTATTTTGTCTCAGCAACGAGAGAAAAGTAACTGAGACAAGCAGGTTTGTTCTTGTTGAATGTAAACAAAGAGGCACACAGAACACTGTTGTGCAAGAGCACAAGAATGCCATGCTGTCATGCACATGCACAGGGGAAACTGTTTCAGGAGGATGTTGAAATGAACTGCACTTAGTATTCATGTCTGGCACACATGAGACATGAGCTGAATATGTGATGGATGAATATTTCAGTGTTTTATTTGAGCTCAATCAACCCGGGGCTGAATATCCTCTAGAACAAGGACCAGAGAGAGAATTTGTATGTATTTTAGACTTTGTGGACCACATAGCCTTTGCTATTTAACTCTCTGGTTGTTGAGCACAAGTAGCCATAGACAATATGCAAATGAATGAGAATGGCTATGTCTCATAAAATTTTATTTCTACAAATAGTCAATGGATTAATTTGTCCCTTGGGCTGTATTTTGCTGGCCTGAGCTCTAGGTTAGGAATGACAATTTCCAGTCTATCTGTAGATCTGGCATCCATAACAGACATCACTTATCATAGCCTTTTCTCATGCTGAGCTACAGTTGATCTCCCACACCTCAACCAAGCACAATCATTCAATCAGTCAACCTATCAGTCAGAGTTGGTATCCTAATACAATCTCTCTCCCATCCATGTCTACATAACACCCTTGGTTCTTCATACAAAAGCTGAGGTTGGGAGCTCACAGAGCTGAATTTTAGAACTCACTTTGCCACTTGTGTGCTGTGTGACATTGTGTCAGACACTTTCTCTGAGGTCCAGATCCCTCTAATGATGGCAATTTTGCTGATGGAAACTCAGGTAAAGACTCCCTTTCAAGGACAGTTTTCCTCTCCTCATGGTTGCTATGTAGCCGGTAAAACACAGAATAGTAATTTAAGACAGTTGTGATCACAGAGTTAGAACCTGAGCTCATATTTTTCTCTCCCACCTTGCTGAGTTTCTAAGAGGAGATCATGGCTTCAGCAGGAGAGAATGGCTGACATCTCCTCTCCAAAGCCGTGCTTCCTGCCGTCATGCCACGTGGCAAACTTTCCAAATATGCCCCTTTCACCCTGTGCTTCAATGTTATTTTCATTGTGAGGCTCCTGACATGTTTAATTCCTTGGCTAAGCCTTCTCTCAGTCCAAATGTCGCCACTCTTGTCATACAATTTATTTTCTACACATACATAAAATCTAGCGTGAGCACTTTCCTCTACTATGAACTCTTGAGAAACGGCCTTTGGAGCAGACATCCATCATGGTGGCAATAAGACTCCAAGAGTCCTTTTTATTTGTTTAGCACTTCCCATTCGAGATCAGATTTCATCCAGGGCAGCTTGTGTCAGCAGAAAAACACCCCTTCGCAGGCTGTGTATCCTTCCTGCCCATCGGTCAAGGAAGGAGACGGAGAAACGGTGGTGAAGATTCTACGGTGTGCTGGCCATGGTGTCAGTGCGTTTTCCTCGCCAGTCAGTACTCAGACAGTCCTGGAAGGGAGGGTGGTCAGGTCTCATTGTGGTAGTGGACAATGAGAGAGAGGACGCTGAGACGGGTTTCCTGAATTCCAGTTCTACCACTCACATTCTCCAGAAATGCGGAACAGAATAGCGTGTGTGTGAGCATACACGTACATATTCTCTCCTACTTTATATATGTTTATTATCATCTATTGAGAGATTTATTTTAAGGACTTGGCTGGTGCTTTAAAGTTTTTTTTTTTCTGTTACACATTTGCAGTGCACAATATTTATGTTCATTGTAAAGAGTTCCATGCATGAACGTAACACATCTTATTTGTTCTCATCCCCTTTCTCTCCCTTCCCTTCCTTTTCCCTCTATCTCTTATCCCCTGCCCATTTCAGAAAGATCTGGCTCACTCTCTAATTTCTGTTATCTTTCTTTTATTTTGCTTCTCACATAAGAGTGTGTGTCAGATTTACTTCACTTAACGTTATGGTCTCAAGCTGCACCCAGTTTCCTCCAGTTTTTTTATGGCAGAGTAGTTCTCTATCGTATGGAACTCTCACATTTTCTTTACCCATTCACCCATTAAGGGGCACACAGGCTGCTTCCAAGGTTCAGTTCTCATTGTGCCACTGTAAAAATGGGATGCATCCATCTCTGTAGGATGGCGGCTTTAACTTTCAAGAAGATACCTAGAAGGAGAATAGCTGGGTTGAATGGAATTTCAAGTTTTCCATTTTTGAGGACTCTGCAGTCTGACTTTGCAAGTGGCTGTACTATTTTACCTTCTCACCAGCAGTGCAGCAGGGTCTCTTTTTCTCTGCTTCCTTGTCAGCATTTGTTATTATTTGATTTCTTGATGATGGCCATGAGGGCTGGCAAGTCTGAAATCTGCACCGTTGGCCTGCAGGCAGGAAATTGGGATACGAGTTACGTGGGAGATCTGGGTCTGTGCCAGCCAGCAAGCTGGGAGGAGAGGCAGAGTTTCTGTTGCAGTATTAAGGCAGAATTCCCTCTTCAGGAAAACCAGAGTTTTGTTCTTGTGGTCTTGAATCGATTTGATGAGTCCTACTCATACTTTCAGAGTAATGTGCATTTTTTGTGATAAAATATTTTATAAATGTTCTTTATATCTACGAAGTACCATCACAGTACCACATGGGCTAGTGTTTGACCACACAACTGGGCAAGCAGAATAGCATGGTCAAGTTGATGCATAAAATCGATCATCACAATAATTGTTTTTTTTTTCTCATTGCTTTTATTTCTTCAGACTTAGACAAGTAGAAAAAATTGGTGTCCTTTTCTTGGGCCTCCAGGGCTCAGGGTAATAGTTAATACATAATGGACATTTCATAAATATGTGTCCAACATCAAGTGAAGAGACCAATGCAACCTCTGAATTTATTTGTCTTCTTTCCAGGATACACGAGTTTTTCCTTCCAAGTAAATTATTGTGTGAACACAAGTTCCTCCAGACATCCATCATAAATATTTCTTAAGAGGAACAATTAAAAGAGCCAAGAGGTGACTCTATTTTCAGTGGGATTCATGTCACCCACTCAATTAGTTTTTTCTTAGGAGCAGGATCTGGTGAGTTGGTCTGAGCGCAGGTCATGAAAGATGAGTTTAATGTGGAACCTTGGCTCCATGGTCTTGACCTGGGTCCACTCCAAAAAGAACGACAGGCGGATGACAGGTAAGTAATTTGCAAATTACTTCAGGGTGGTCTCAGTCTCATTTACTGTCCTCAGGAGCACGCTCGAGAATTTGATGTGGAAACAGTGGTGGTACACACACAGACCGTGATGCATATGTGTTTAGTTTGAACTTGTCCAGCATGGCTGCATGGCTCTAGAGCACCTCAGGGAAAGAAAGATGGGCTGTTACTCCATCTCTCTGCCACTCTGCTCCATCTATCTGCCACTGCTGCAGTCTGGGTCACTGTTTAGGGGATTTGTGTGTGTGTGTGGTACTGGGGATCAAACTCATAGCCTTTCACTTGCCAGGCAGGTTCTTACAACACTGAACTAAATCTGCAGCCCATTTAGGGGATTCCTAGTACATTCTCCTCTAAAAATGAGAGGTGTGTCTTGTGCAATGGAAAACCTTAAGAGATTCATGTCCACTTGTCCAAATAGTCCCAGAGTACTTATTTTTAATTTATTTAAAAATATTTATTGACTGCCTGGACTGTGTGTTAGGAATACAATTGTTAGCAAGGAATGACGGGCCCTGCCCTCAGTGAACTTAAAGAGTCTAGTGGAGGAGGTGCCCTGAGAGCAGACTGAGAAACACAGCGTGTGATGCCCTCCCCTCCTCCACCCCCGTCCAGTTAGTGCTCCGGTTGGGTTTGGGTTAGGGTTTAGGTGAGAGCTCAGCATTCTCCCCTCTGCTTCTACCAGCAGCTTCTTTGCACAGAGCATCTGCGCCGGGCTGGGCACAGAGTCAGTTGTGCTACATTTATTGCCTTGCTCCTCATCTGTTGTAGTCATGGGTTATACAGAGAACAATTACAATCAGGACATGGAGTTTACAATATTATTTTTATGATGTCACCCAAGCTTAATACAAGAAAATGCAGGAAATCTATTCACATCACTAAAAACAATTTAGCCAAGGGCCTGAATCCCACAGCAGTGTCCCACATGAGTCCAAATGAAGACCCAGTGCTCACGACAATGCCTCCCACGAGTCCAACTGGAAATCCAGAGCCCACAAAAAGGACTCACGCCCGTCTCTTTTACAGATCCATGCTGGGAAGGCCCAAAGGTCAGCGGTGGAACCAGAAAGTCTATGCCAGCGGGGTGAAGGAGCTGAGAAGTCACACAACAACTCCAGGGCTGTCCTGAAAAGCACCACAGCCATCCTCAGCGACACAGAGGCCCCGAGCTCCTCCTCCTACAAGCACAGTTGATTACATGCCAGGCAGCCAGCGTGACGAGTTCATCCTGGAGACCAAGCAGCACACGTCTTACCCTCCGGAGCCAGGAAGCAATCCTCGATGTGAAGACCAAAGCTTCTCCAGGAGAACCAACGGCTCAATAGCAACTTGTATGAGAACCCACAACACCTCAACACCTCAATGCCTTAATGCAACTAATGTGAATAGCTTCTCCTTCGCCACGTCTCCATTTATGCTGGCAACTTTCCTCAGGTGGAATATCTACACCCAGCACCATGCTGATGTAATCCAGCTGGCATTGAGCACCAGTTTTCAATCCATAACATCATCACAACAATCCTTTGAAGTAGGTATTATTTTGACTATTAGATGAGGAAACAGCCTTAAAGTCCTTAAGAAACTTAAACGCTAAAATTCAGCAAATGGTAAAATAGATGCAAAATAAAGCTAAACCTGGTCCTTTTGTCTGTCCCCTCCTCCTCTCTTGTACTGGAAGTTTCCCAAGGAACTGACCACTTGCTCCTTTATCTGTGTTAAAACTGAGGCTCATAAAACCCCCGGGAAGCAGAGGGGAGACTTTGGTCTGGACTCCAAATGACAAGCAGGAATCCACCGCCAGGAGGATTCGGGCTGGTATTCCAGGCCCGGGCTAAGGGCTGCCCTGGAATGTGGGGTAGTGCAGGTGCCGCGGGAGAACGGAGGCCAGGAGTGGACAGGGAGGCTTCCCAGGGAGGGTGGGCACCGGGTTGTGGAGAGGAGCTGGGACTGCTTCTTAGGGGGTGAAAGTCTTTGGTTACTCTGAGCGGTAGGCTTATTACAGGTGCGATAAGGACAGGCCCTGCACACAGGACTGGCCAACAGGGAGTGACCGAAAGCAAATGTCTGAGAGGCGGTTAGGAAGCCGATTTGTTCTGTCCCAGAATCCGGATTCCGTGTTGGGGATCCATCCTATCAGTTACTCCGACATATTACACTGAGAAGCTTTGGTCAATGGTTACTAGTTTTTAGGTAGAAATAATTTTCTCACATTTCTCTTGTATTTACAGATTCTTAGACTAACATCTGATTTTTCCAATTACAAGAGGACATAAATCGTGATAGTTATGTAGCAAGGACGATGCTATGGGGACATGGAACACATGGCTCAGACCTCTTCTCCGTACGAAATAAATTTTCCTCCAGCTGCTGCAGCAGGTTTCACAGCACATGGCCCCCGACTCAGCCCCCTTCCAGGACTAGGTCACCTGAGGACAGCGCCTCTCCTCGAATCACAGAGCTTCTGCAGGGAAGCCCATTTTTAATAGTTATAAATGCCTGCTGCTCACTGCAATTTGGGGGAACACGAAAGGCCCCCCATCCGGGCCCCTGTGATGTAGGCAGAGCCCTCAGATGCAGCCACGCTGCAGCTGCCTCCTCCTGTCTGTCCTTCCCTCTCCTGCAGGAGCAACTGGAGAGTTCACTGGCCTCCACCTGCTGCTAGAAGGTCCTGTCCCGCTGGGATGACAGTCCAGCTGTGTCTGTTTCCCGGCACACAAGGGGGCCTATCACACTCCCGTCCCTCTCACAGCGTCTGTAGGTAGAGGGGAGCCCTTCGCCACAGTGCTGTCCTGTGGCATGGCCCCTAAGGGTCTACCTATCTTTGATCCTCAGTAACTTTAACTTCTCCCGGGAAGGACAGGACAGACTCCTGACTCCTTTAGACTTATTTGAAACTGAGGCCTCACTAAGAAATCATTTCCCCAAGGTCACAAATCTAATAGTGTGGCAGAATGTCCAAGTTCCTGGTGTGTTCCGTGGCACATCTTCTCATGTTTCTAAGCATACACATCGCAGGCAGGCGGGCAGGGCATTTGCCAACCCTGAAGTCAGTGGGTTTATCACTTAGCGTCTGACCTTGAAACTCTCACTAAGACAGGTAGCCTGCGTGGTGATTCCGACTGGGTGTCAGAACCCAGCTGTCACCTTGGGATGTGTGAAGTGGCTCAATAGGGGGGTGGGGGGTCTAGAGAAGAAAGAAAAGGAAAAGACAGAG